>PVJC01014396.1:0-36558 GCA_004026665.1 Murina feae | reverse complement strand
GAGGCACCCACTGCTCCTGCCTTTCTTGTGTGGTTAAGACGAGCTTGAGTCTGATTATCCAGTGGGCCATGGATGGGGCTGGCATTCACACCTCTCTGCAGAGAGGCCTCCAGAAGTCAGCCTTGCGTCGGTCATACCAAGGCACTTAAAAAAATACTTTTTTAATTAAGACGACTTTTCAGAGCTTTATTAACTTTTTTTATTGTTAAAAGTATTGCATATGCCCCCTTTCCCTCACTGACCCTTCCCAGCCTGTTCCTGCTTCCCAGCACAGGACATCGCCGCCGCACCCCCCCCCCCACATCCACCACCACCATTGTCTGTGTCCATTGGTTATGCTGTGCATGCATACGAGTCTTTTGGTTAATCTCTTCCCTCTCTTCCCATCCCACCCACCCCCAACCCTCTGCTGCCTTCCCTCTGAGGTTTGGTGGTCTGTTAAATGCTTCTATAGAGCTGTGTTAGGTTCACAGAACAAATGAAGGGAATGTACAAAAGGTTCCTGCATACTCCCTGCCCCATCTATGCATAGCCTTCCCCATTCTCAACATCTCCTGCCATCCTGGTATATCTGTTACGACTGATAAACGTACATCGAGGAATCATAATTACCAAAAAAGTCCATAGTTTACCTTAGGGTTCACTCTTGGTGTTACCAAGTTTACCCATGTAGAACAGAACTTGCAATCAACCAGATGTGAGACAAGCAGTCGGTGTTTTTCTTGGAGAAGCCCAAATACGATGCTTCTGATCTCTGTTTGGGAACACTAACTGGGCGTATAGGCTGCCCACAAACAAGTGAGACGCGTGGCTTAGGTATTTTCTTTTCTTAAATCTGGTTTGAGGCTGCTCTGAGGCTGAAAATCATCATTGGCTCCTGGGACTGTGGATATTGGGTTGCCCAACATTTGTTCATGGGAGACGCGGTGACTCGGTGATGACAGACCTGACTGTCTCCCTGCCTCATGCCGGAAGAGAGGCTATAATGATGCCCTGGGCAAAGGAACGTGCTGTTTGGACTGGCCTTGACTCTGAGACTGAAATGCAGACTGGAGACTTTCATGGTTATCTTGTCCGAGTCAAGGGGAGATGGGTGGCGAGGAGGTGCCGTCCCTAACAGAAAGGGGTGTTCTCACTGTCAGTCATCCTGTGGGAGGCAGGGAAGAAGAGTGCCTTAGGCTGGGGGAGAGAAAAACTTCCTCCTCTCTCTGTGGAGTGAATGGGCCTACAGATTGCTGTAGACAGGTGGGTGGGGGTTGAGGAGGGATGGGGGAGCGGGGGGGGGGGGGGGGGGGGGGGGGGGGGGGGGGGGGGGGGGGGGGGGGGGGGGGGGGGGGGGGGAGGAGAGGGGACTGGCGTGGCCCCTGCCAGCTGGAGGCCTGCGGGTTCCAGACAGTTCTCCTCTGAGGCAGATGGGAATTACTTTCTACTACAGCCTCCTTTCTTTATCCCCGGCTGGGTCAAAAGTCATCAACCATCAACTACCATCAAGAGACTCCTCCCCATCAATCTCAAACCACAGCCTTCTATATTGGAGTGAACATTTTGCCCACCCAGGCGCACACTCTTTAAGGGTCAAGGTCACCTTTGTCTCTCCCCTCCCAACCCCCTCGAGCTGTAAACCTGTCTCCTAAGGTCCAGCAGTTAATCCTTCAAGTTCTTTTCATTTCTCCCAGTACGACCAGCAGGTTCTCACGCCCAGCAGGTACCTGGAATTCCATTTGTGCATGCCAACACGCATCCCTTCCCTCACATGCAACTGTGGTCTCAGGAGCCTCTGCCACATGCCTGTGATGTGTCAAACGTACCCTACCCTCGGCTGCCCTATCCTAGCCTGCTCAGAAAGGGTCCACCTCCCAACACCAGGTACCTGTTGTCTCTGGGTGATTATTAACAACGTGTGCTATTTAACAACCAAAGCCAACCCAACCTGCAATAAAATGTTTGAGTTAAACCAAGAAGCCTCCCCTCTAACTCTGCCCTGGGTTAGATTTCTTGGGAAAAGAGCATCTTAAAGAAGCAGACACCAGTGAGGATTCACTGAGTATCTCCATGCACAAGGCTGTAGGATAGACACACGGAGGGGCTCTGAGATGGATAGAGGAGGCTTCTTCCTGGAAGAAACGTTTGGTTTAGTCTGGAAGGTTAGCGTGGCCATATCTGCTGCGAGCTTGCACAGCCCGGGTTGACACATATTGTCCCACTGTAATTAGTATTGTATCCCTTTCACTCTAAAAAATGTCATGGTTTGGAAACTGAAAGTTTATATACAGTTGCCACAGAGATAAGACATATGAAAAGAGAACTTAGAAACCCAGGTGGAGCACGCTGCTGTGTAAAGAACTGTTATGAGGTTTGGTAGAGGGGAAACCGCGTGTCCAGGTGTTTAAGGCCCTAGGACCAGGAGGGCTACTGGGGATGGCAGGAACCAGGATCTACGGCTCCTTCCTTAGCAGCGCCTTCACATGCCCCCCCCCCCGCGAGAAAATGACGCTTCTGAAGAGGGGGAGACACACAGGTGTAGACACAGAATAGTTACGGATTTTAAACCAGTGAAGACTAGCTGGCTGTTACACATAACACAGGTTCTGAATGCAGAGTGAAAAATAGCTTAGGGAGGGAGGGGGAGAGAGAGAGAGAGAGAGAGAGAGAGAGAGAGAGAGAGAGAGAGAGAGAGAGAGAGAGAACATGTCTGACTATTTTAGAGGCCCAAGTAAATTATTTAGGGTTTCTGTCCCCCGTGGCTGGCCCTGCTGTTTCTATGCACTGGCTCACCCCCCAAGTTTGCAGAGCTCTTCCTACAGGCCAGGTTCCCAATGCTCATTGTTGAGGAGACCCTTGTGCAAATGCCAAGGGGGAAGGCTCTTTTATCCCCTGCCTTTGTCTGAAGTAGGGAGCTAATAGGACATCTGGCTTGGGTGCCCATGCTCAGCTCAATTATGTACCCTTTTGGAGTTAACCTCACTACCCTCAAAACACCCTCTTGATTAATTCTGAGACCCCTAAGCCCTTCCCCAGGGGACAGATAGGGACTCAACCACAGGCTGGGGGACTGGGAAAGACAGGCAGACCAGTAGCACCCTAATCACTGACATCCTCCTGCCTTTTGAAGAATCATTTTCGAAAAGTCAAAGACAGCAAAAATGGATGAAGCTTGAGGGCATTATGCTAAGCCAGTCACAAAAAGACAACTCCTGTATGATTCCACTTCTGTGATATATCTAACGCAGCCACATTCACAGACATAGGAAGTTAGAATGGTGGTTGCCAACCAGGTGCCGGGGGGGGGGGGGGGAGTTAAAGGGGAGTTGTTTAATGGGTATAGAGTTTCAGTTCTATGAGATGCAAAAGTCCTAGAGATCTGTTTCAAACAATGCTACTATTTTTCACACGACTGAACTGCACCTTAAAGATGGTTAACATGCCGTGACCGGTGTGGCTCAGTGCATAGAGCATCGGCCTATGGGCTGAAGGGTTCCAGGTTCAGTTCCGGTCAAGGGCATGTACCTTGGTTGTGGACACATCCCTAGTAGGGGGCGTGCAGGAGGCAACTGATCCATGTTTCTTTCTCATTAATGTTTCTGGCTCTCTATCCCTCTCCCTTCCTCTCTGTAAAAAACCAATAAAAAAAAAAATTTTTTTAAAAAGATGGTTAACGTGGTAAGTTTTATAATGTGTGTCTTTTTAATACACACAAAGTCAAAACAGTGCTTCTGCAGGTCTGGCACAAGGGAGTTTTCCGGGGTGATGAAACTGTTCTATATCCTGGCTGTACTCATGAGTTGCACAAGTCTTTATATAAGGTAAATTCATAGAACCGTATATGAAAAAGAAGTCCATCATCCTATATGTTCGTTTTTTAAATTATAATTTAAAAACATGGTTTTCAAACAAATGTACACTGCATGTGTACCAAAAATATATTTTAGCCCTGGCCAGTTTGGCTCAGTGGATGGAGCATCGGCCTGCGGACTGAAGGGTCCCAGGTTCAATTCTGGTCAGGGGCATGTACCTTGGTTGCGGGCACATCCCTAGGGGGAGGTGTGCAGGAGCCAGCTGATCTATGTTTCTCTCTCATCGACGTTTCTAACTCTCTATCCCTCTCCCTTCCTCTCTGTGAAAAATCAATAAAATATATTAAATATATATACATATTAGTTAATTCATGAGAGAACCAGCAGGATGGTAAAGCAAGTTCAAAAAGTACAGGAGATACTTAAGTGTCTAAAATAAATGGGGGGAAAAAGAAAAAGAAAATAAATGGGGGGGAAGAATATTGAAACAATTGCTAAATTATATCATACAATATAAAACTGAGCCTTCTGACTAAAATATTTATATTTGCACTAGTACACATTTATCCTGCATTACTACCAGTTTTCTGCACTTCCCATATGAAGTCGCACAATACCCTAATCAATAGTAAACCGAAAGTTAGACCAAGGCACACACTCCTAGAAAACCAGGTATTTCCCAGGGCAGGCCCGCTGGGCAATGTCCAGCCCAGTGTGACTCTAGGGCTTGCAGGGATCCCTGTGCCCCGGTTCCAAGTCTTCTACAACGTTTCTTAACTGTCCCGATGAAGGGAAGCAGGGGGATGTGAGGCCCAGCGCCAGGCGAGGGAGGAAATAGTCACTGAAGTGAGGGGCCCTGGGGGCCTCTTGCGCAGAGGAAGCTAGCTGGTCCTCATGCTGGTAGGGTATCGGGAGTTCTCAGGAACATGGGCATCTAGAGAAAGGACTGCAAGAAAGAAAACCACAAACCACCTGCATCATCTTGAGGCCCTGCAGGCTCTTTCCTGGCCCAGGATGCAGACCTGCTGCAGAAAGCTGCTGGCGTGGGGCCTGGCATCTGTCCCTCCAGGTTTCACAGTCACCATTCTGACCTCCACAACTTCAGGCGGGTCCCTTCGCCTTTCTTTTCCAGGCAATGGGAACTTATGGGACACACTATCTGCTCAGAGGGGAACCCCAGAGGAAGCTCCAAGAAGTTGTGGGGTGGGGCTGGCCTCCTCTGGACACCTCCATCTGAATGGGAGGGGCGGCTTGCCAGCCAGCTGCAGGCTGGCTTCTGAGTGCGGGCCCCATGCAACTGCTGCAAGGGCTTCCTTTGTGGAGAGGGGAGAAGCACAGCCACCGCTCTGCTCTGCGGGAAGAGGAATGCAGAAAATGTGTGTCACAGGGGAGCTCAGAGCCTGGGGGGGGGGGGGGGGGGGGGGGGCGTGCGCCACAGCCTGTAAACAAAGGGCCTGAGAAATCCGGCTGCTGCTGCTGCTGCGGAGGCAGGGACAGCCCGGCCAGGTCCCTCCAAGGCCAGTCAGATGCCCTGTTTACAGTTCTGGTCACACTGGGGGCCCTGAGCTGGAAGCAGCTGAATTCTTCACCCCCTGGGTGATAGTGAAGTGAGCACCTGTCGGGAGATTGGTTTCCCCTTGGCATGGGTGCCAGCCAGCCTCTCTCCCAGGGCTTAATAATTCAGGCCTCTCAGCCACATGGGCCCCTGGCCAGCAGCTGAGGCGAGGTTTCTGTTTCCCTGGGTGCCTCCCCATACGCTGGGCTTATGGCGGATGGGAATAGGTTTCAGGCCTACACTGAAAAGATCCTGCTCTGCTCCACCCAGCAGCCCAGGGAGTCCTGACTAACCTTCTGCTTCATCTCAGACAGCAGCCGCCAGGGCACCGGGGAAGGGCGGTGCTGTCCATAGCTCTGGTTACTGTGCCCTGGCAGCCACTCAACCCCTCCCTTGGGATGCTAGATTCACACCTCATTGGACACAGTTCAAGAAGGAAAGTTCTCATTACCCTCCCTCCTCCTTGACCTTCTCCTTAGCTCCTCCCCTCCCCGTCCTCCCCACCCCACCCCAGCCTTAAGGATTACCCAGTTGTCTCCATTCCCAGACCTACAGGACTCCAGCCACACCCCTTCCTCATGACCCCAGATTCCCGTTCTGCAACTGTCAAGAAAACCCCCAGACCACAGATTCGATGGAGGGGGTGAGGAGGGGGATGGCTCTAGGACCCGAGGAGCATTGCCTCTGGAAGGACAAAGAGAGGCCTAGTTCCTGGCCTTCCTGTCACTGTCCTGAGTCAGGAAAAGTGGTCACTGACTGAAAAAGCGCCCCCCCTCCTCCAAGGCTTGGGTAGAGGTCATTGCTGACCCATTCTGGGCCTCCCAGGGTGCCCCACAGGGGACAAGCGCTGGTGAGGATTTCTGGTAGTGGCGCTTTTCACAGGCAGCTGAAATGGGGCTGTTGCTATCGCAGCCACAAAGACAACTAGCTCCTGTGGAACAGGTAAGAAGCCTTCTGCCTTGCCATGTGTAGTCACCAGCGGAGGTCCTGGCACGACCGTCAGAGAAATCAGGGGAGAAGGAATCTGGGAATTCAGAGGAGACAGCAGTCCCTAGAGGATCCCAGAAAGTCTCCTCGATTTGGGGCAGCAGGAGCCATCTCAAAGGGGCTGAAAGTTTTTTACCATTTCGGGGAGGAAGAGCCTAGATAGAGCTCAGCTTTGCTGGCTTTGGCATCCACTCAGAACCTCCTGGATGAGAGGCAAGGAAAATATTTCTTCTACAACCCTAGTTCACAGTTGAACTTTCAAAAAGCCACAGGATGCCACTGACTCCTAATAACATTGCTTTGATCCGAGGCTGCTCCATAGCTGGGTTCCAGGCCTGGGCCAGCCCTTCACACCCTCACCATAGCCTTGTGAGGTGGGAATTAGCACCCTAAGATAATGGAGGCTCCAGAGTTAAGCAACTCTTCCTTAATGAACTCTCTTCCCCTGGGATTTCTACCAATCACAGTTTGGACCCAAACGTAGGTTGTCACATTTCCCTGTCAAAAGTATGTTTGAAGCCTGTCATGAGAGACCACATAGAGTATAATTTCATTTATATGAAATGTCAAGAATAGAGACAGAAAGTAGGTTGGCAGAGGCCTCGGACTGGGGGAGGGTCGGGAAGTGTGGGAACTTGAAGGGTACGGGATTCCATCTGGAATGATGAAAGTGTGGTAAAGTTGATTGTAAAGATGGGTGCACAACTCTGTGAATACACCAAAAGCCACTGAATTGTACACTTTAGAGGGGTGCATATATGGGATGTGAGTTACAGCTCAATAAAGCTGTCAGAAAAAAAATATTTTGACTTACAAGATGTTCGGTCACTTGGTCTGTGGGTCTGCATCCAGCCTTGGGTCAGCTATTACTCTGCCCAGCATGCCCTCCTCAAATGCATTGTAAAGGCTCCTGGTACAAAGGGTTATGTCACCCACCCACCCCCTCCTCCCTGCCCTTACTCATGGCGGCACACTTGCCTCAGCGGCAGTAGGGCCCCATGGAGCTCTATCCGACGCTTCTGTGTTATAAGGGCCCAACTGACAGCTCACCTGCCTGCAACACCTGTGAGCATGGAAGGGCATGGAAGGGCATGGAAGGGCAGAGGGTGTTTAGGGTTGTTAAGAACATGACAGGAAGTGAGCAGCAGAGGCTCCAGGTGAAGGGAGGACAACTGTGGAAGGCCACCTTGTAACCCACCCCAGACTCGGGCACCCAGAACCATAGGCTTGCACTAGGCTGGTGGTAAAATGAAGCTTAAATGTCCAAAGGAAGTCAACATAAGATCTCTCAAAGCTGCACTCCCACCCAGCTGGCGTGGCCCAATGGTTGAGCATCGACCTCTGAACCAGGAAGTCACAGTTCAATTCCCAATCAGGTTCTATCCCTAGAGTGGAGTATGCAGGAGGCAGCCCATCAGTGATTCTCTCTCATCATTGATGTCTCTATCTCTCTCTCCCTCTCCTGTCCTCTCTGAAATCAATAAAAATATATATTTTTTAAAAAGCTGTACTCCCTCCTATCTCAGATCAGTTCCAAGGCCTTTGAATGGCCCCTCTAAAGGTCAGTGTGCCTTAACACATTGATTCCCATCACTGGGTGGGTCTGGGATGGCCACAGCTCTTGGGCAGGTAACCTCAGCTTTTAACAACCTGGCCCAGGGCTCCAAATTTCCTCCAGTTTACCCTAGCAAACTATGTTGTGCCAAGAGGTCAAAATGTTTGGGTGAAATAGTTGCCTAGCCCAGTGGTTGTCCAAGGGTGACCCCAGGATCAGCAGCAGCTCTGCATGGTAACTTGTTAGGAATGCAGTTTCTCTGGCTCCCTAGACCTACTGAGTTGGCAATTCTGGGGAAGGGGCCCGCAATCTGTGTTTTACAAGCCATCCAGGGGAGTCTGAAGGACATTAAAGTTTGAGAACTGTGGCAGAGTTCCAAGGCTCAGGGGCAGACAGACTTGTTCTGCTGTGTATCCTTAGCTCCTTGCTGGTCCACCTTGTACATGCAATCGTGAAAATTTTATTGAATGAGTGAATGAATGGTTTAGCTCTATTTGTCACTAACTGCTTCTCTCCAACCAGCTGCCAACCAGGACATCTGCAAGCTGATAAAAAGAGAGAAGGGTGTAGGTATATCTGATCATTCTCTCCAGCTTCTTGTTGGCTCAGTTTGGTCCCTGAATTATTAAGCAGGACTCAGCCCATTTCACGTTTTCTGTTTAGAGAAGAGGCCTTGGCCCTTTGACAACTTTTCCCTAATCTTCAGAAACAAACGCTCTTTCTATTTGATTTCAGAACCAAGCTCCCCCCCCCCACCCCCCCCCCCCCCACACACACACACACACGCACCCTCCTCCCTGTATTATTCTGACCCTGGAAGGGAAAGGAGGATGCAGCTGGAAGGATGTTTTTGCATTTTCAAGTTAAAGATGTAGCCTCAAATATTATACATCTGGCTCCCAGGAGACCCCAAAAATACAGGCTAAGCATTTCTTAGAAATCCTGGGGGTTGGGGGTAGACAGACTACACACAACACAAAATAGACCGGTTTCCCTGTTACACTCACTTGTGGCCAGAGGCTGGGTGGGGTTTGGTGCCTTCCCTCTTCTGATTCTGAATTATGGGCCAACTTTTTGAGTCTGTGCTACTGCCACTTCCCTCTAAGGCCCCAAAGCCAGGATTTCTTTGGGCTCACACTTACTAAAAACATTGGCTCTGTCACCCAACCCCGTTCCCTTTCTCCGGTGACCACACATTTCAGCTGGCAAGATGCTGACCACAGACAGGCCGGGCACAGTGCCAGCACACTGAGGTGTTGTCTGTTTCCGGAGCTCAGGCTGCCTGCCACTGGCCCCGCCCTTACAAGGTCACCACACTCAACTGACATGTACTGACCACCCCACTGGGCTATCTCACTCCCACCAGACCTCTAGCACCACCCCCCCGCCCCCTCTCTTTTTAGAACCAGGCTTCTGCAGGCGCATTATAGAACAACCAGGCTGAGAAGCTCACTGTCCCTTGTTTTCTGGACTGTAGGCTCATAGTGAAAAAAACAAAAAACAAAAGTATTCCCCATCTTCCCAATGGATAACCAGGGCTTGAGTCCTGGGAGTTTGGGTTCCCCAGCGTGTTAGCCTTTATGTTTCCCAAGTAGCTAAAGAGCTGGTGGGAGGATATGGTGGGCAGCTAGGGACTCCCGAAGTGCAGAAAGGAAGGGGGAATGAGCCATACACCCTCACGTATATGACCCACAGGGAGATACACCCAGGATTGGGGGCACCTTGAAGGTAAGACACAGTGGCACCAGGGGTGGTGGCCTGAGCACTTCCACAAAGCTGTGTCCTAGTTTAGAAGAAGAGCCATGAGCCTGGAAGAGACCATGAGGGCAGTGGACAGAGGGCACTTGGAGGAACAGCCACTGCAGCCCTGACGGTGGAAGTTCTTCCCAGGCCTATGCAAGACTGGGCTCCTTATGCGCAGCCACAGTTGGGTGGGAGCTTGGGGGAGAGGGATGGAATGGGAGAGGAAGGGAGAAACCCTAACAAGGCCAGACTGACCGTCTGTGCTACCTTAGTGGGCGGGAGCCAGATGAGATTTGATGTGTCATTCCTTATGCTTTGGGGAGTTTGAAAAAAATGTCCCCCCTCCAACATTGTCAGTTTCCAGAGACAGGGAACAGACCTTATACTTTTATATTCCTGCCGCAGCTCTTAACATGTGCCTTTATTTTACAACTAGAGGCCCAGTGCACAAAAATTTGTGCACTCGGAGGGGTCCCTCAGCCCCGCCTGTGCCCTCTAGCAATCTGGGACCCCTTGGGAGATGTCCACCTGCTGGCTTAGGCCCACTCCCTGGGGGATTGAGCCTAAGCTGGCAACCAGACATCCCTCTGTCAGCCTGGGGGCCCTCAGGGGATGTCCACTTGCCAGCAGAGAGCAGGCCTAAACTGCAGTCAGACATCCTTAACACTGCTGAGGAGGCAGGAGAGGCCAACACTGCTGTGCTGGCAGCTGGCAGCCTGGCTTGTGGCTGAGCAGAGCTCCCCTTGTTGGAGCACACTGACCACCAGGGGGCAGCTCCTGCATTGAGCGTCTGCCCCCTGGTGGTCAGTGTGTGTCATAGTGACCAGTCATTCCCAGTCGTTCTGCTGTTAGGGTCAATTTGCATATTACCTTTTTATTATATAGGATAACTTCGGATTTACAGAAAAGTTATAAAGATAATACAGAGTTCCAATATACCTTTCACCCTATTGGACATTTTTTTAAAAAATGGGTTGTTTTCTTTATTCCTGAATTGTAAGCATCCATTACATAATTCTGAATACAAGACCTTGGTCAGATATATAGGGTGGGCAAAAATAGGTTTACAGTTGTAATAATACAAATAAATACAATAACTAGTTTGCCTGGTGTGGCTCAGTGGTTGAGTGCTGACCTATGAATCAAGAGGTGATAGTTCAATTCCTGGTTAGGGCACATGCCTGGGTTGCAGACTCAGTCCCCAGTGTGGGGCATACAGGAGGTGGGTGATCAATGAGATTATCTCTCATCACTGATGTTTCTCTCTCTCTCTCTCTCTCTCTCTCTCTCTCTCTCTCTCTCCCTCCCTCCCTCTATGAAATCAGTAAAAATATGTTTCAAAAATAATAATAATTAATAAAATATATAAGAATAAATTCTGCTTTGCATACTCACAACTGTAAATCTATTTTTGCCTACCTCTGTCTGTACTGCAAATATTTTCTTCCAATTTTTGATTTGTTTTTTATTTTTTTAATGATATTTTCCAAAGACCAGATGCTTTTCTGGGACATTGTCTATTACAGTGAACTTCAATTTGTCAAAAAAAAAAAAACTTTTTTGGTGGTGCTTTTTTGTGTATTCTGTCCAGTAAAGTTTTGCCTGCCATAGTTTGTGAATTTATCCTATGTTTTCTTTTGCAAGTTTTGTTACTTAGTTTTAACACACCTTGGGTGATTAGTTAACATTTGAAAAACCCTAATTGTGAATCACACTCCAGAGGTGATTATTTAGCAGTTCAAAAATGCTATCATTAGCTACCCCAGAGGGTTTGCTAATTGGCCTATGGGAAGTTAGAAATGTGTTTTTATGATATGCATGATATCACATCATATAAAGTCATGTTATAGTCATAGTCAAGATACAGCAGTTGACTAAGAAGTCGTGCAGGCTGCAGGAAGGAGTGATAAGGGTCCATCGGGCAGCCTTTGTGGTCTAAAACCTTCCTTAGCATTTGAGTCATAGTCCTGAGTCCACCTACTTCACTGAAAGGCCCATTATCTGCCTCAAGCACAAGGTTAGCTGACACTGAAGCTCAGAGAGTGTGACGTCACCCCAGAGAGGACCTTTCAGTAAAGGGGCCAGGTGAGTTCTCAGGACAGAGGGCAAGATTTCAAATAGGTTATAGAGCCATTTTTGTGACTTTTCACTGCAAAGCATTCCTGTATTTGATGGCCTTTGGTCCTAGGCTTGCTTTCAGTGGAGCACACATCCAGTAGGAGGTTCATGTGACCTTAGGATCCCAAACTAACCAAAAGAATCTGAGGGTTGATTGCTTAATGTCCAAATCAGCATAGACCAGATCATATCTGAAAAGGAGGGGAAACTGGTCCAGGTTAAAAAAAAAAAAAAATTGAATTATTGTGGGGATGTCTTCAAAATGTGAATTCTACCGGAAGGAAGGATGCCTTCCCTGTTTTGGAGAGTGTGGCCCACATCAGGCCCACATTAGGCCAGAGCTCTGCACAGTTGGGACAGGGACCCTGTGCCTCAAAACAACCTCTCCTCCACGGCTGTGCCCAGTCAAGCCGCTGAGAGGCTCCTAGAACTGACTCTGTTCCACCTGCTCCCAGAACCCTCCCTCAGACTTTAGATTGCCTCTCTATAATCAGGACCCACCTCCGATTATAGTCTTCCTGTAATGTGCCCCTCAGCCAAGGCCCGAGGGGCCTCTACTCCTCCGGAACAGCCACACTGGCCACGTGGGATAAATCCTGCCAGGGAGTGAGGCCCAAGTCAGTGCCTCTGCCTTCAAGGGGCTCCGGAAGGGCCCACTGTGCAGCCACATCCAGCCTTTATCCTGACTCTTTCATTCATTATTACACAGCAACTCTGGTCATTGCACACAAGTCAGAAATGTGGGGAAACAAAAAGAAAGCAGCCAAAATTCCACCGACAGGCAAAGGATTTGAACAGAGATTTCTCAAAGAACATATATAAATAACCAATAACTAATAATCAATTAGGGGAGTACAATTCAAAGCCACAGTGTGATACAACTTCACACCCTTTAGAATGACTATTCAAAACAAAACAACAACAAAAACAGAAAAAACGAGTGTTGGTGAAAATGTGGAGAAGTGAAAAAGCTCATACGTTGCTGGTGGGAATGTGAAATGGTGAAACTGGTGTGGAAGCCAGTTTGGTGGTTACTCAAAAAATTAAATACATAATTACTATATGATCCAGCAATTCCACTCCAAAGTATATACCCAAAAGAATTAAAAATATACGCTCGCCCAAAAATGGTACTCAAATATTCATCCCAGGCTTATTCATGATAGCCAAAAGTGAGAACAACCCAACTGTCCACCACCTGAAGAACAAAATGTGGCATATCCACACAACATAATATTATTCATCAATTCAAAAGGAACGAAATACTGACCCATGCTGCAATGTGGCTGACCCTTGAAGCTAGCATGCTAAAAGAAGCCAGACACAGAAGGTCACATATTGTATGATTCCATTTATACAAAATGTCCAGAATGGGAAAATCCATAGAGACAGAAAAGGTTAACGCTTGCTGAGGGCTGGGGAGAAGAGTGACTGCTAATAGATATAGGGTTGTTGTTTTTTTTGCAGGTAATAAAAGTGTTCTGGAATTAGGTACTGGTGATGGTTACACAACTCTGTGAATCTACTAAAAACCACTGACTCATATTTTTTAAATGGTAGATGTTTATACGTGAATGGTAAAGTTTATGATCTGTGAACTATATCTCAGTCAAAAGCACATCCTAATAAAAGCAATGTAGGCATATTTAAAAAACACACACACATCCTATCAACCTACCATATGCATTCTGGGTTTATAGTGCATATATAGGTACTTTTAAAAAATACACCACAATACTTACATTATTTGTTAACATGTATTTGTCACATAACATTTTTTAATATCTGCTCATGTCAATAAATATAGATCCACTTTTATACATCGTCTCTTAATGTCAGATATTTAGGCTGTTGCCAGTTTTTTTATTGTTTACCAACAGCACCCTTGAATATACCTCTTGACTTACATTTCTAATGTAATTGACTTACATTATTCCTTTAAGATAAATTTCAAGAGGACTGCTAGATTTTTTAATATGTTGAGAAATTATTAACTTGCCACCCAGAAGTTTGTGTGATTCACTTGCCCACCCAGAAAGGTGAGGGAATCCAAGGCCTGAAATCTTCTCCAACACTAGGCACTTGGACTCATTTTCATCTTTGTAGGTGGGAAAGTGGTAGCATTCCAGCTTGATTTCTAGCTACTTCTGCTGCCTATCTTTTCCTTTGGCACCAAGTCAATTTGCTGCTAAGTTGCCACATTTCATTTTCTAAAGCCCCCAACCCTATTGGTTTATTTTATTACTTATTGTATATTTTGATATTAATTTCAATACTGACTAAATGTCTATATCCTAGTGTACTCTTTAAACACCCTGGGAGGTAGGAGTTACATCCCCCTTTTCCAGATAAAATGAGTCTGAGATCATTGATCCTTCAATGGTAGAGCCAAGATTCAAACCCACAGCTGCCTCATTCTAAAGTCTCTGCTGTGTCCACTCGGGACATGGGATCAGGCCTATCCTTCTCCTAAACTGTTGCAATCCCCCTTCCTAAGGTTTTGAGCTCACTGACTATACACTTGTCACGTGCTCTTTGCTAGAAATCACATATAAGCTTGCTGCTCCTTGTTGGCCAGAATTCGATGTCCCCTCCATCTGAGAGAGCCTTGAGACCCTGCTCTCAGATGCCCAGGCCGTGAAGCACGTCCGTTCAGGCAAGTGGGGCCTTCCACCCCAAGTCTACCTGGGTGGTCGCCATGGGAAATCAGCTTCAGCAAAGTGTGCAACTCAGAACTGAAGGCCTCCACGGACACGGAGCCCCACCGGATACTTAGAAAAACAGTAAGGTTTCCTTTAACAGTGAGATTTCATCTAAATTTTGCCCCAAAATGTTAATTTTCCTGGTACAATTGACAACTTTTTAGAACAACTCAATTCAAGACCAGAATGTGTTTAATAAGAATTTGACTCCTAAGACGGCAGAGTTCCTGGAAGTGAAATGAGAGCTGCTGTAGTCAGTTTGCAAAGCTGTTGCAGAGCAGAGGACTGAGCAAGTTCAAAGGAACAGCTACTGGTGGGAGGAACAAACAAGCGTGCCCTCATTCCACAGGCTCATCTGATCCTCCAACAACACACTAAGCCAATCTGGGCAGATCATTTTAGTCCCACTTTACAGATTAAGAAAGTGAGGCTCAAAGTTAAAAGTGACTTGAGATGTCGCTGCTGGTAAGAGGTAGAGCCTGGACAGCAGTAGACCTCTACCCGCCAGGCCTGAGTCCTTTCTGGGACACCAGGAAATGGGGACACTCTCTAACTGCAGACTGCTGACCCTCTGCCCTCTTCATGGGCCTTGGCTACTGTTCCTGGAGGCTGTTCTCTTCATTGACTTACTTCCTGGCACTGGGCTTTTGGGTTTGGAACCCTCTGCTAAAGAGTCTCTTCTTGCCGTATAACCACCCACCCCAAATGTATCAACAGAAAACAACCTTTATTATGCTTCCGGATTCTGAGGGTTAGGATTTGAAGAGGGCGTGTTGGGGTGCCTTTTCTCTGCACCACCTTGCCTGGGGCCTCAGCTAGGAAGACTCAAACAGGTAGGGGTGACTCCAAAGGCTGATACAGAATTATCTAGAACTGCAGTGTCCAATACAGTAGCCACATGTGGCTATTTGCATGTTCATTTAAATTAATTAGCATTAAATAAATTAAGAATTCAGTTGCTCGATGGCATTAGCCAATTTAAAGACTCAATGGCCCTAGCCGGTTTGGCTCAGTGGATAGAGCGTCGGCCTGTGGAGTGAAGGGTCCAGGGTTTGATTCCAGTCAAGGGCATGTGCCTTGGTTGTGGGCACATCCCCAATGGGGGATGTGCAGGAGGCAGCTAATTGATGTTTCTCTCTCATCGATGTTTCTAACTCTCCATCCCTCTCCCTTCCTCTCTGTAGAAAAAATCAATAAAATATATTTTAAAAATAAATAAAAATAAAATAAAGACTCAATGGCCATATATAACTAGTGGCTTCTATGATGGACAGTGAGGTAGATAGAGGACATTTCCATCATCACAGAGAGTTCTGTGGGAGGCCGGATCAGAGGCTCTTCCCTCACAGGCCTAAGATCTTTGAGTGGATCAGCTAGGAGAGGCTTGGGCTTCTCCTCTGGTTTCCAAGAGGGCGCGTCCTGAGGGGCAGCGTCCACAGAGCAGGTATTCTAAGAGGCCAAGGCAGAAGCTGCAAGACTTCCTCCAGCCAGGCCATGGAAGTCACATGCGTCCCTTCTGTCACATTCTATCAGGTACAGGAGAGTAGAGTTGCCAGATAACATATAAATATTTTATGGAACATACTTATATATTTTTTAATTGTTCTTTATCTGAAATTCAGATTTAACTGGGCATCCTGTGGTTTTGTTTGCTAAACTTGGCAACATTACATGGGAGTCACCAAAGCCAGCCAGAGTCCAGGGGAGAAGATTTAGACCCACTTCTTTTCCCCCTCCTCCTCCTCCTCCTTCTTCTTCTAACAGTTCTTTATTGTTGAATTCTTTCTTTTTTAAATATATCTTTATTGATTTCATAGAGGAAGGGAGAAGAAGAAAGAGAGATAGAAACAAAAATGATGAGAGAGAATCATTGATTGGCTGCCTCCTGCATGCCCTCTTCTGGGGATTGAGCCTGCAACCCAGGCATGTGCTCTTGGCCGGAATCAAACCAGGGACCCTTCAGTCCACAGGCTGATGCTCTATCCACTGAGCCAAACCAGCCAGGGCAAGACTCACTTCTTAATGAAGGCATTACAAGGTGACATTGGAGAGAGCAATGGAAGAAACTGGGCATCCTTGGAAAACGCAATCTGCCACATGCTGCCAAGTCGGTCCTCATTCAAGTTTCATGGCCTGGATGGATAGAATTGGGAGGAAGGACCCTGTTTTATCTGTTTTCCCTTTCACTTTGAGCTTTGGGACCCACTGTTCTCAGAGAGTAGCTCTAAGCCCTATTGACAATAGGCATTCTTCTCTGCCTACACCATGACCAAAGTTACCAGCATAATAACAGATACTCCATAGCACCATTGTAGACAATGTTTTTGCAAACAGCTGCCTGAGGTGAACACATTGAGTAATCAAAAACCGTCTGTAAGGAACAAATGGCTCCCCATCTGGAGCTCCCAAAGTCCAGCTGGGCAGGAGAGATCCCCTGTGCACGCCTCCCTATAGCCAACATAATGGCATGCAGGATGAAGGTGTAAGCACTGCTCTGTGCAGACAGAGATTACCACCTCTCAACAACACCAGGTGTGTTTATTCCTTGCACAACAGTTGGTGCTATCAGGTGATACCGAGATATAGTGTCCTGTTGAGGCCTGAAAGGGTGAGGCTGGGACTCTCCGAGAGGGCGAGATTACGCCATGTCAAGTCCAAGTCCTAATCAGTTTGGAGAAGAACACATTCATACATATCCTTTCCCCACCCCGACTCCAACCCCAACCCTAGACTCCCTCAACCCAGGTGTCCTGATATCCTGGGAGTCTGAGAGAGAACTCTTCAGAGGAGAGTGATAAGATGCAGAGAGCAGTTAGGAGGTGGGAAATCAGGGCCTTCCCAAATCAAAAGTGAGGTTTTTCTCATTTATTATTTTATGGAGACCCATGATACAGTTGGTGCTTCTTTTTCTTTCCTTTGGACATGTGTGAAGAGGAACTAGTCCAAAAGGGAAACAGCAAGTTCATCATAAAATGTTAAGTGAAAATAGATAGGCTACTAAACTAGATTATATATAATATAGTCCCAACTTTATGAAATACGCTCATGTATTGATTTTTATTTTTTGTATGTATTCTATTCTATCCCTTGAGCAAACAGCATACATTGCTTTTATAATACGAAACACATAGTCATTATTTTCAAATAAGAAAAAGGAGAAACAGACTACTGACAAAATTCAATTTACCAAGAACACCAGCTAGAGAGCTGTGGGTGGCAGTTACAGCTAAATTGCTTACTCACCTGCCAGTTCCTCTTCTTTTTTGTTAATCTGATTTGAGTCAGGGTCTATGTCCAATTGAAGAAGATTGATTCTAATTGGTTCAAAGCTCTTCTTTGTCAGTAATTGGTCTGTGGGTATGTACATGACCAAGTCCTGGCCAATAAAACATGTGGAAGTCCACTGGTGGTTTTTAGGGAACATTTTACTCTTTGGTTAAAAACAAGAGAGACAGAGACTCACAAGAGGCAAAAAACCTCTATATCCTCGTTCACCTGTTATATGATGTCAATACTTGGTGCTACAGCAGCTATCTTGTAACCAAGAGGGGAGACACTGCCAACTTGCTGAGATGGCAGAACGAAAAAAGGAGAAGGCTCCAGGTCTTCCGTGACATCCTTGAGCCACCAAATTCACCCTGAAACTGCTCACTATCAGACCTGGTATATACAATAATTAAGTCTGTATGTTGAACCTATTTTAGTTGATATGTTATTATCTGCTGCCAAATACATCCTTCATAGCATTCACTAGCAGGAGACAAGGTCAGAAACCAGGAGTTGAGGAGACATTCAGAGAGCTGAAGCCACTGAAAGGAGTAGGGAGAAGCCATGTTGATTGTGACAGGTCAGAATGATATTCAAAATATTTAACAACTGGCCTATCATGGACACAAAACAATCTGAAAGAACACTGGCCCAGTCAGAATGGACACCAGCCATAAATAATAGATGTTCCCAGTAGTTACAGCAAATCAGGAGATTCAATTAAACCTGTGCTCGGGGATGAATTAATGGGACCAGATTCTGCCCACAATATTTCTCTGGCTCTACCTTTTGAAGCCAAACCTTTTATCAGCTTAAAGTGTGTCAGTGGCTGATTCAACTCCAAAGACAGTGCCTGGAAGTTGTCAGTGCACTGATATACTGAACTGCTATTAATGTTATGGTGATGGTGTTTTTGAACCATTAGTTTTGGGGTTTTTTGTGTGTTTTTTTTCATTGAAAAAGTAATACATGATCTTGGCATAAAAATGCCCTGGCCAGTGTGACTCAGTAGTTAGAGCATCGGCCCACACACCAAAGGGTCTCAGGTTCGATTCCCAGTCAAGGAACCACACCTGGGTTGCAGGTTCAATCCCAGGCCCCGGTTGGGTTCCTCATAATTTTTTGAGTCCAGTGTTAGATTGAGAGTCCCCAAGTGGTGACACAGGGAAACCTGGTGGATATGAGGGACCAGCAGTAAATACCTTTCTAGGATGAGTCACAGAAAGGTCTGGCTTCAGAAGTAAAGAAAGAATCCTTGGGAAGGGAGGGGTGAGCAGGCATTCCCTTGTCTTCCTGGAGTTTGTTATCACCTCTGTGCTTTCTTTCCAAGAGCCCTTCAACCCCATCGCAGCAGCTCCTCCTCTAGTTCTCTGACCTACATGAGGACAATGGTCTACTCCCTTGTTTCCCTTTGTGAAGAAAAATTATGCCCAGTTTGAAAATTCAGCAAAAAGATTACTGTGTGTCCTTTTGACACCACATGACTGAGTCAAGATAAGTCATCAGTTCTTCTAAGGGATGTAACTTTGACCTCGTTTACAACTGATGAGGCCAGGCTCGATGAACCTACACTTAATGTACAAAAGAGACATACACTTGCCAATGACTTTTTCCCGGTAAAGATGTAAATGATGTCTGCCTGGCAGAAAAGAAGAGCCCAAAGGCTGAAGTGTGACTGCCAAGGACATTAACCTGTTCTGTCTCTAACAGACACCTGGTTTCAAGGTTCCTCTTTTCACTGAGAATATGCTTCGGCCTTGAACTAGCTGTGTCCTTATGCTGGTCTCTCCTTAGTGAGCTAACTGCATGAAAGGGCTTACTGTGTGTGTGTATGAGAGCTATGTTTTTAACTGTTTGAAAATTATTCTTGGACACTCTTAACTCTGCTAACTATGAGAGAAAGGGAATAAACAGGAGGGATGTAAGAAGCCTGAACAGTCAGGTGTCTGATGCTACCTATTTAAAGTGCCTTCTATTTCATACCTTGTCCCCAAACATAACAAGTGGCTGCTACAGAAGCCCACGGTGACCCCTCCGACTTTCCTTCCCCAAGAGGTCACTTTTCTTTAACATCCTTATAGAGTGCCATCTGACCAGCTGCCAACTCCAGGCCCTCTGGCACCGCCAAAGTTAAGACCATAAAAGAGTCAAAATCTATGACTCAGGTTTTGTGACCATGAAAGAGTCAAAATCTATGACTCGGGACCTTGTTTTGTGATTTGGGACTGGTCATGGCTGTGCTCTCCCTCCTCTGGACTCCCCTTACCTACCACCACATGGGTCAGACTTGGGCTCTTCCAACACCCAACCATACAATTGGCCCTTAGGAGGCATGACTCAGATGTGGCCTGGAAGTCCTCAGCCTCAGGGACTTGCCCTGTCCCTTAACTTTTGCATTTTATGGCTTGGGGTACATACATTCCTGGGGTTATCCTTCTCTCCAGACCACCCAATTCCTGCTACATGCCTGTGTCACGCACCCTAGCTGTTTCCTTCTTTTGGTCTCAGCCCTGAACTCAGCTCCCTCCAGATTTCCCAGAGCTATGACTTGCTCAAAGCAGCTGTGAACAGCAGATCTTAGGAAGGTTTGGGGGGAGTTACCACCATTTTCACATTTACTATTAGAACCTGCAAGCACTCCTGTCTTTTCGAGTGTTTTGCTGGCTCCCTCTTCGCAGGCCTCACACTGTACTATCTGGACATTAAAGCTCTCCATCCTCCTTTTTCTTTTTTAAATATATATTTTTTATTGATTTCAGAGAGGAGAGAGAGAGAGAGAGAGAGAGAGAGAGAGAGAGAGAGAGAGAGAGAGAAAGAAGAAGAAGAAGAAGAAGAAGAAGAAGAAGAAGAAGAAGAAGAAGAAGAAGAAGAAGAAGAAGAAGAAGAAGAAGAATGATGATGATGAAAGAGAATCATTGATCAGCTGCCTCCTGCATGCCCCACACTAGGGATAGAGCCCACACCCAGGCATTTGCCCTGACCAGGAATCAAACGGTGACCTCCTGGTTCATAGGTCGACACTCAATCACTGAGCCATGCTGGCTGGGTCCATTCTCCTTTTTCTAAACCCCTCCATTCCTTCTTCCCCCTTTTCTTCCTTGTCCCTCTGCTCCTCACTCTAGGACTGCCTCTAGGAATTCAAAAGTCTTCTCACCTTTCTGGGGAAAGGGTAGCCCCAGCCCCTTGACCTTGGATTTGAGTATTCACCTTTAACACTGAGGTCAGCAGGCGAAAGGGTTCCGATAGGTCTTCACAATGTGCTATTTTGGCATGAAAATTATTTTGAGCTCATGGTCATTGAGACCCTGCCAGCCCAAGGAAAAAACTTTTACCCCTCCCTTAAAGAATTTAAATTGGGGGCCTTGCCCACAATAAAAATTACCACCGGAAATAACTTTGTATGACCTATCTATAGGGGGGCAGGCTTCTCTTTACTAAATATCTCTGCCCTTCTTATCCGGAAAATGATCTTCCTCCCCCTCGAAGCCCAAGGTGCCTCACCTCATATTTAGCTCACAGAGTCATATAGACCTCATTTCCCCCTCTGCCCCTCTCAAGTCTCTTACTTTCTCATGTGTGTGGGTTCCCATATGTCTGTACATAATTGAATTTCATTATTTCCTCTTGTTGATCTAATCTGTCTCCTGTAGGTTGAAAGATGAGACCAGCAAAAGAACCCAGCGGGCAGAGCAAAGTTTCTTCCTCCCCACAAACGTGTTCTCCTGGACTAAAAGCCATTTCCCCTCATACAAAACACGACATTTGTATAGAATGGAAATTTGGCAGTTGGCTCTTGTTTTAAAAAGCAAAAGTTTCTTCTTCCACCCTCTTGGGAGAAGATAATGTAAATATATAGCAAAATGGAGGTAAGGAAGAGGGAATTTTTTGTCACATGGCTCCCAGGGAAATGGTTCCTAAATTTACCATATTTATATTCCCTTTCTTAGAGCCCACAAAAGAGTTGGAATAATAATTTCCCTTGAGGGAGAAACCCAGCTTTCCTTAAGGCAACGAAAATCTTTTGAACATAGGTCAGTGGTGTCCTGCTCCTGGCATATAGTCTGAGGGCTCTTAGCTGTTGCACAGATGAAACAATACCATTTGGTCAATACCAAAGCAACAGCCTGTAACTCCGAGACAGCAAAATAGTACTGTGTTGGTTATCAACTCACAACCACCATGCTGTGGCCAGCAAAAAAAGTCGAGGTAGAGTTAAACTGCACATTGTAATTTCTTAAAATAAATTTCCTAAGTTTAAGTGTCTAAGACTTAATTTGGTTTTACAATATTATACATATGTTTTTTACTTCTTCCACTGTCTCAGCTTTCACACACCTTTAGGAAATTTCCCTTTGCATGAAGAGGCTGGCCTAAGAAAACTCAGCGTTAACCTTCTTGGTGACTTTGAAAATGGGAGGCTACCAGACAGTATTATAGGCAGCTGCTCTCTCTCTCTCTCAAGAAGTTTCTGCCAAAGGGCCTTTGGAGAAAAAGAAATTCATGCTAGATACAGAAAGAAGTTCCTTTCTGGGGTGATCTAAAAATATCACAGACTGCTACCAGCTAAAACACATTAAAAATGCACAATGACTTTCTTTCCACTTTTTTTATATTTCCATCTATGGACTTTAATTCATAAGAATGCTCTGTCACTGGAAAATTATAAAAATCAAATTTCTTCATGGCATATTTATGATTACTACCAAGAAAAGATATAGTGTTTTAAGATTTTGAGTGATTCTTTTTCCTTTGGTTTTTTGTTTGTTGTGGTCTTTCCTGTGTTGTTACAGTATTGGTTGTATAATCTGATCTAATAAAAGTGTAATATGCTAATTGTATCACTCTGCTATATTCCCAAGCCACGTCCACTAGCCAATCAGAGCACCTATATGCAAATTAACCCAACCAAGAAGGCGGCCGGCAGCCACAGAGCTAGAGCAAACAGGAGGCTTCATTGCCCCGGCGATGGAGGAAGCTGTCTGCCTAGGCTGGCTATGGCCTCTGCTCAAGGCAGCAAAGTTTCAATTATAGAAGATAAATAAACCCCAGATACCTGCTTCCAGCCAGCCTCACTGGGAGCTTGGGTGGCTTGGGGCTGTGGCCAGCCTGCAAACAGCCATCAGCCCCTCACCCAGAATGGTCCCACCCTCGTGGGGTGAGGGTCCCTGCTGGGAGACTTGGCCAGCCTGAAAACTGCCCTCAGCCCCTCACCCAGACTGGCCAGGCACCCCAGCAAGGACCCCCACCCTGAAGGGAATGTGGCCAGCCTGATAATGGCCCTCAGTACCTCACCCAGGCTGGCCAGGAACCCCAGAGGGACCCTCTTCCTGATTCGGGACACCCTTCAGGGCAAACCAGCTGGCCCCCACCCACGCACCAGGCCTCTATCCTATATAATAAAAGGGTAATATGCAAATTGATCCTAACAGCAAAATGACTGGGAATGACTGGTCACTATGACATACACTGACCACCAGGGGGCAGACACTCAATGCAGGAGCTGCCTCTGGTGGTCAGTGTGCTCCCACAGGGCGAGCTCTGCTCAGCCACAAGCCAGTATAGCGGTGGTGATGGGAGCCTCTCCTGCCTCCTCAGCAGTGCTAAGGATGTCTGACTGCAGCTTAGGCCTGCTCCCCACTGGCAAGTAGACATCCCCCGAGGGCTCCCGGGCTGCCAGGGATGTCTGACTGCCAGCTTAGGCCCGACTGCCTGGGAAGTGGACCTAAGCCAGCAGGTGGACTTCCCCCCAAGAGTTCCCAAACTGCAAGAGGGCACAGGCTGGGTTGAGGGAACCCCACCCAGCCCCATAGTGCATAAATTTTTGTGCACCAGGCCTCTAGTTTGTTGGTGTATTTTTAATGAAATCATGTTTGTAAAGCTTGAGCACAATGACTGGTATGTAATAGGGGAGTTGACTGAGGCCCAGAATAAGGGCCACTGTAAGAGACCAGAATATGCCACCCCAAATATGCCTCTTTAGTTTTGGGAGTATTTTGAGCTCATTATTTTGTGAAACAGCAGACACAGGAGACACTCCAAAAACAGAATAGAAGTAACCCTTTTGTAAGGGAAATTGACATTTATAAAGGGAAATCTCCATTTTTAAGGGTGTCTCCCTCTCAGTACCAGATAAAGAA
Source organism: Murina feae (assembly GCA_004026665.1). Lineage (NCBI taxonomy): Eukaryota > Metazoa > Chordata > Mammalia > Chiroptera > Vespertilionidae > Murina > Murina feae. Next base: position 12,700 of record PVJC01014396.1, on the reverse strand, counting down.
AGCCTGACTCTAGACCACAGGGGACTTATTAATGCAAAAGGTGCTGACTTAAATCTGCATAACAAACTTTACCCTCTTGATCTTATTTTTCCTGGTCACTTCCCCATAATTTGCCTCCCCCACACTTTTCTTTGTTTTAGCTGAAGGTGGCAATTAAGCTCAAGTTCTAGCCATCTCTTTGAGTTATTCTTCTCAGTTTCTCCCACATATATGAGGTATAACATATTCATAAACCACTGTGTGTGTTTTTTCTCTTATAAATCTGTCTTTTATAACAGAGGCCCAGCCGAGAAACTAGAAGGGTAAAAGACAATAATTAATGTTATTGTTAATGTTAGAACCAGCTGGAGCTGAGAACTGTAACCCCAGTGTTCAATGAAACCCTGTTTCCTGCTGCTGCCCCCTTAGGTGCTCCAAGAGCTATTCTTTATAGCCACAACAAAAACAACAAACAAATCATAAAGAAAAAAACACAAAAACGTAGAATAAAGGAAACTTTGAGGAGACAGTGTTCTATTTATTTTCTTCCTTCAAATATTATTATGGAAATTGTCAAACTGTTGAATCAAAAATTGACATGGAGCCCCACAGGTGTGGCTCAGTGGTTGAGTATCAACCTATGAACCAGGAGATCACAGGTCTCCCTCTCTTTCTCTCTCTCTCACACACACTCTCCCTCTCTTTAGTTTCTTAAGGTAAAAGTTGAGGTCATTTATTTGAGACCTCTCTTTTTTTCTAATACAGGAATTCAGTGCTATAAATATCCCCCTAAACACTGCTTCCAAAACATCCCACAAATTCTATGTTGCGTTTTTATTTTCATTCAGTTCAAAGAAGACTTTCTAACGTCCCTTTTGGTTTCTTCTGTTATCCATGACATAGTTAGAAGTGTGTTGTTTCATTTATTTATTTATTTATTTATTTATTTTAGGGTTTTTTTTTTATTATTACATAAAGTATTACAATGATTAGTACATATATCTCTTTTTTCCGCTGCCCTTCCCCCAGCCTCCCCTACCCCCCAGTGTTTTGTGTCCATTGGTTATGCTTAAATGCATGCATAAAAGTTCTTTGGTTGATCTATTACCCCTCTCCCACAACTCTCCCTGTGTTGTTTCATTTATAAGTATTTGGAGATTTTTCCAGAGGTCTGTTATCCATTTCCAATTTAATTCATTATGGCCACAGAAAATACTTAGCATGACTTTAATCTTACAAAATTTACTGTGGGGATCAAGCCAAAACCGGCAGTCTGACATCCCCCAAGGAGTCTCGGATTGCACAAAGGTGCAGGCCAGGCTGAGGGACCCCACTGATGCACAAATACGTGTACTGGGCCTCTAGTATGCATATAAGATCTTTGGTTAATCTCTTCCCACCCTTCCCCTCCTCCCTTCCCTCTGAAATTCATCAGTCTGTTCCATGTTTCCATGCCTGTGTGTTGAGTGTCTGCCCCCTGGTGGTCAGTGCATGTCATAGTTACTGGTCAAACAGTTGAACGGTCACGTAGACTTTTATATATTAGTATATAGATAGTATTGAAATCTCCAACCATAATTATGGATTTATTTCTCCTTGCTATTCTATCAGTTTTTGCTTTATATGTCCAGAAAATCTGTTAAGTACATCAACATTTAGGATTTTTGTATCTTCTTGGTGAATTGACCCTGTTCTCACTATGAAATGACTTTCGTTATCTCTATGAAATTAACTTAGTCTAATGTTAATATAGTCACCCTACCTTTCTTTTGACTAGAGTTTGCATGTATATCTTTTTCCATCCTTCTACTTTTACTTTATGTATCTTTATATTTGTGTGTATTTCATACAGGCAGCATATCGTTCAGCCTTGTTTTGATAAACCTACCTGACTTTCTTTATCTTTTGATTGAAGATATTTAGGTAATTTTTGCATAATTATTGTCATAAATTAGATTTTAAATATATCATCTTATTGGTTTTCTAGTGTTTCTATATGTCCTTTGTTGCCTTTTTCTTTTTTCTGCCTACTTATAGATTAACTGACCATACTGTATGATTCTATTTTATCTTTTTTATTGGCTTATTAGCTATAACTCTGTTTCTTTACTTTAATAGTTGCTTTAGGGTATATAATATAGTGTCCCCAAAAAATATATACAAATTTTCTAGCTGATGTTTCTTCCTTTTCAGGTTTAACCCATTGGAATTAATAATTATTCAAAGTGTCTACATTTTTGGGGACACCCAGTATATATCTTTAACTTATCACAATCTACTATTCAAGTGATATTATACCACTTTACATATCCTATAAGAACTTTACAATAGTATACTTCCATTTCTCCCCTCCTAGCCTTTATGCTATTGTTTTCATGCATTTTAGTTTTACATGTGTTATAAACCCCACAATACATATTATTTTTGTTTAAACAGCTGATTATCTTTTGAGATGTTAAAGAATATAGTCTTGTATTCTTGGCCCTGATAAGAGGCTTTATCAGCCTGTAGTCTGCAATCTAAATTGAGGCTGAGTCAGAAAATGACTGAAGCCCCAAGCCTTTCTCGAGAGCTTCCTATTAATATTTCTCAGCCAGCACAAGAAGGATGGCAGCCAGCATAGTGATAAAGATCAGATTCAGGAAACTGCCTTCCTCTTGAAGCCTAATGGCCTTAAGTAGCTGCCCTTATATTAAGAAAGAGAGAACTGCTGAGCAGAGCAACTAGCAAACTGAGATTTAGAACACTGAGCTATGTTTAAATGAGATATCCGGCTATGATTACTCACTCATATAGCTGACAAGAGGCAAATAGCTGGAAAGTCTCTTAAGTGTGAGCAAGACTTGTACTGCCAACAAGACCACAAGTCAGGCCTGTAAGCTGGTCTTAAACCAGGGGGATTCCATCTGGTTCCCCCAGAGTCTGGCATTTGACTTTGCAACCTTCAGCACTATCCCCTTCTCCAGGCTGGCCTTCTGTTTTGCCAGGAGCCCATATCTGTCATACTGACCTGCTCAGTATTTCTCCATAGTTCCCCCACCAGATTCCTGTTCCAAAGCTTCAAATACCCATCTACACTCCTAACAATGTCTGCATCACACCATTCATGGGCCCAGGTTATGCCTGCTGAGCTAGACTTACAGCTGGGTCTGCCTCCAGGCTCACCCTTTCCCCTAATTATAAGTCCAATCTATAGGTACCAGCTCCTCTGGTCAGGCCTGAATTGCTACCCTCAGCATCCAAGTATTTAAAGAGGAGCCCTACCCGGTTTGGCACAGTGGATAAAGCATAGGCCTGCGGACTCAAGGGTCCCAGGTTCGATTCTGGTCAAGGGCATGTACTTGGTTGTGGGCACATCCCCAGTGAGGAGTGTGCAGGAGGAAGCTGATCGATATTTCTCTCTCATCGATGTTTCTGGCTCGCTGTCCTTCTCTCTTCCTCTCTGTAAAAAGTCAATAAAATATATTAAAAAAAAAAAAAAAAGAAAGAAAGAAAAGAAAGAGAGAGGAGACTTCAGATGCCATGGAATTCATCCACTTGTCCAGGCAGGGTCCTCGACGGATGGTCAACTATTAAAAAGATTATCTCTCAATTAACTGAAGCATCTCTAAATATAACTTCCACCCACCGTGCTGATTCTGTTGTCTCCTTAGTTTACACAAGACTTCCCTACTTCCCTTTCCACCTGACGACCTTACAGACTTGACCTTTGGACAAGTGTTCCTTTTGTTTCCTCTCCTCAAAACCAAAGCACTTTCAGTTTAATTCAATTTTTAAAAATAATCATTATTGAGCCTGACTGGTGTAGCTCAATGGTTGAACGTTGACCTATGAACCAGGAGGTCATGGTTTGATTCCCAGTCGGGGCATATGCCCGGGGTTGTGGGCTCGATCCCCAGTGTGGGGCATGTAGGAGGCAGCTGATCAATGATTCTATCTCATCATTAACGTTTCTATCTCTCTCTCCCTTCCTCTCTGAAATCAATAAAAATATTTTTTTAATTATTATTATTATTATTGAGCCCTTCTAAGGCTATCTATGTAAGACGCAGCTGGACTTTGAGGTGGAAAAGTAGAAAGAAGGAATCTCAGTCCCAGGTTCGATTCTGGTCAAGGGCATGTACCTTGGTTGTGGGCACATCCCCAGTAGGGGGTGTGCAGGAGGCAGCTGATCGATGTTTCTCTCTCATCGATGTTTCTAATTCTCTATCCCTCTCCATTGCTCTCTGTAAAAAATCAATAAAATATATTTTAAAATGAAAGGAAAGAAAGAAAGAAGGAATCTCAGTCAAGGAATATTCTCTCCTGCTTGATGGAAACAGGAAGCTCATGCAATATAGTAGAGACCTGTTAGCTAGATAGCACTATGCCCCATGGTCTGCTACCTATGCTCCTCTCTTCTTCAACTATCCATAAATCGCCCTCTCTGACTTCTGCAATCGAATACCCCATTCCCCACTTTCTCCTTTGTCTGAAGTGTGATATATGCCCAGTGTTGCCTCGCTGTATTTGAACCTTTCAGGCCTCGGTGAGTTCCCATGTGCATGTTTTAGAACTTGGACTTTCTCCTGAAAACATCCTAAGCAGGCAAAAGCAGTAACTTAACAGTCCTCTACGTGCAGCTATTTTCAAACACGGGAAACTTCTCATCCCTGAGTAAAAATAGAGCCAAAATGCTCAACAGTAGGGAAAGAGTCTGGGAGGCTGAGAAAACTGCCAAGAACAGCCGTTCTGTAAATAAAACTCCGTGTGCTGGAGTAGGACGAGGAATCTCCGGAAAGCAATCCCCAGCAGGCTGTTCCTGAGCACACTGGCATCTCTGCTCTCCTCGAGGGGGAACCGAGGCTGCTTTAACTTGGGCCTCCTTGCCCAGCATAGGGAGGGCGCTATCACATCAAACCTCGATGCTTCCCCCACCCCTGACCGGACTCCTTTTCTGCTGTGCCTCTTGAAGGTTGCTCAGTACAGCAACCCCACCCCTTGTTGGAAAGAACTCTACCTTCCACAAGAGGAGGTCCACCTCTGGCTCAGTCCTGCTTCAAGGCCACAGCCAGGTGGCCTTTTCCCCTACCTGTCCCTCCTTGTCCAAGAGGAGAGTGACTATGGGTCCTTGGGTTCTAGTCCAGATTCCACCATGAGAGATATGAGCCAGCTGGGCCCCCATCCCCCAGCCAAGGTCACCTCTGCAGCAAACACATCCTGCAAAGACAGAGGTACCTGTGCTCTTGCCCAGGAGTTACAGCAGGTTCTTGCACACCCCAACTGCCACATGCTGAGAGGATTCAGCTCTTCTGTGCCCTCCTTAAGGCCACAGATATTTCGAATGAGAGCCCGGACCCCAATGTGGGAAGTGGCCAGTCAGGAGTGGGTCAGCGTGGGATGCCAAGAATAATGAAGGAACAAGCAATCGACACCAGAGAAGGAAAACCGGGGACAGAACTAAGACATGGGCAGCAATAGCGATGATGAAGAAAGCTACCATTCATTGAGCTCTGACGACATGCCCATCTCTAAGCACTTTCCATGCTTTAAATCATTTAATTATTATACAGTTTAAATGTATAAATGTGAGCTACAAAGAGAAAGGTAATATCTTACAGTGAAGTCCAGTGAGCAAGGTGTAAAGTGCCAGGAATGGGACATAGTGGCATCGTGAAGCTCTGACAAGCCGCCCCGAGGCCATAACATCCTGTGTGTGGCATTCTTGCCAAACATACATAACCTCGTTCTAATTGTGAGGAAAACATCAGACCACTCTTCAAAAGTATTCAAGTCAAGAGAGGCAAGGAAAGGTTGAAAAACTGCAATCGATTGGAAGAGACCAAGGAAAAATAACTAAATGCTATGTGGCACCTTGTACAGGATCCCCAAACAGAAAATAGACATTAGTGATGGTAAAGTTCAAATAAGATCTTGGTGCAGGTAACAGAATTATAGCAATGTTGATTTCCTGTTGTTGGCTGGCCCGATGTTTATTTTGAACATTGTAATATGGTTCTGTAAAACGCTGACATCAGGGAACGTTAGGTGGAGGTATACGGGGACTCTCTGTCTTATACTTTTTCTGTAAGTCGAAAATTTTAAAATTTCAAATTATTTTAAAATTTATTTTCTAAGTGCAAGATTCTCCAAACAAACCAGGCCCATCTCACAAGAGTTACTTATTGGGTTGGTCTACCAGCAATGAAACATGTCCAGATTTGGGATAAAGCAGAAAATAGTTTCAACTGTCGGCCATATTGTTAAAGGTCTGCCACCACTGGGGTTTTGTCGCGTCCTCATTTGCAGGGAGGGTGCTAGCACTCATTTCGATGGGCAGCTCTGCAATGTCTGGAGGTGTGACTGACAAGACAGGCTCCCTCCTACAATGTAATGTTCCTCCCCAGCCTCCGGGTCCTCTCTCTCGGATTATTCTGCATCTTCTCTTTGTCTTGTTCTTCAATCCAGGACCTGATGACTGAGATAGCTCTCTAATTTTCATGACAATATGTCACAACTCTTCCTTCTACATTCCTTCCACAGTGACTCACACGGAGAGGCTTTTGCAACCAAATAAAGGCATTTCCCACCAACTTGAAGCCCTTCAACTTTATCCCTCCATGTCCACCACTCATTTCTCATATCCCACAAGAGGAAAAATTAATTGCTATTTTGCCCACATTTGATTATTTTGTTTTTCTCTCTGTGTGCTTCTCTGAGTTTCTCCCATCTCACCAGCCAGAAGGATAGCAGTAGACGAGAGGGTACAGCATCTGCAGCTCTGGCCTCCTGGTTGACTACAGCACCCACCACCGGGAGGGGGTATGATCCTTTTCAAATGTTCCAATGAGCAAAAGAGGCAGGACTTGTGCCTTGTTAGTGTGCAGGGCCTTGGCACTTGTCTGGTTCCTGGGTGTCTGCGTGGTTAGGTTTCCTGCTAGGCCTCTGCAAGCCTGCCCCACAGCTGTCTTTGTCCTGTTCCAACAAAGTTGTTTTCATTTTCTTCTCTCCACCCCACACACTGGAAAATAAATTACCCGGTGGTTAGTTGACACCTCATGACTGCATAGTTTCAATGAAGTAGAACAAGAGGAAAAAAGTCATTCTAAGCCCAATGCCTGGGACCCTTAAACAAGACGATGAAGAGTCCAGAGGACCATTGATTCAAAGGTGTGAGTTGGTCTTTTCTCTAATGTATAGGGAGGTCTTGGGTAAGGCCAGACTGAGACTGGGAGTGCCTGGCCACTCCCTTCCCTCCCCCACCCAGGAATATTTTGGCAGCTGTAGAAGTGCTGCCTGGGCAGGGTTGAGTGTCTGTAAATGAGCCCCACAGCCCCAAGGCCACCTCTCTGGCTACTAAGCTCTACAGAGTGAGCAGCGTGAAGGGCAGGTGATGAACAAGAAAAGAATGTTAGTTGAAGACAACCTAGGAAAGTACTAGTCAGAGGATGGTAGGTTTCCAGGGCAATGAATGAGCCCTTACTAACACTTAGGATGTAAGTTCATGTGGCTTACTGCTTGAGAAAGCGCATCTCCTTGATGCTGGGCAGCGGTCAGGAAGCTACAAGCACCTTTGTTCCACCATGAGGCCTTGACTTATTGGAGTATTTTTGTGTCTATATACACACTAATGCTGTATTTCAGTTATTCCAAGATACAATCTTTCACATTTTAATATCTCTGCAATTGACACACATCATACAATTGATATAAATCATACTGAATTGGCAGTTTTTTAGTGGTATATATAAAAAGTATCACATCTTAAAATGAATAAATATGGTAATTCACATGCAATATGGCAAAATTTTTTGGGCTCCCTAAAGACAAAAGTGCCTCATTCATGGCCTCTATCTTTCAAGATATTATATCATGGCCCAAACCCCCCCCACCCCCGATATTCCTAATATTTTACTTTGAGACCTGAATGAATCAGGATAATAGTTTAATTTTTCAGATTTATTGTTAATGCTATTAAAGCTCATCAAGATTATTTGGCAGATGTTCCTAGCATTTAGAGAATAAAATCAATATAGAATAAACATTAAAGAAAAACTTAATTTATCCAATATCTTTACAGCCCAGCACATAGAGTGTTTGTTTTCTCATTCTAAATAAGAATTTTTACTTCACTTGACATTTTTCATAAGAAGGTAAATCTCAGAGAAGTTAACTTTTGGGCTAAGTAAAATCCTTTGCTTTAAAAAATGAATTCTCACTTTCTGCATGCGGGGGCCATGACAACCTAGAACATCAAAGATTCCAGACCTTTATCAATAAGAGGTATTAAAGTAGGAGATGGTCGCACTTTGAGTGCCTTAATTCCGGATTCAATTTTCAAGTCTGACTCAAAGTATTCTCCCAACTTCTTGCCCTTCTTTTCCATTCTCCCTCATCTAACTTAGGAACAGTGATGGGAATAAGCAGAGTCAGGGATGAAGTGTGCCATGTGGGTCTCTTTCATCTTTTCCTCTTAAGGCCTGGTTGGGTTTATGAAAAGTCCAAACCCTGTCAATGTTTACTCAGCCTTTCGACTTTCAAACTCAAAATCAAAATGATGTGGAAGTAACCACACAAAAAATCCAAACGCCAGTTTCACTGAGGCCTCCAAATTGAGTTCTAAGAGAATGAATTAACTAGATGCTGACATTCATGAGATGGAGGCGCAGGGGAGATTCCATCTCAGGAGCACCAAGAGAAGGCTTCATTGATTTAAGAACCAATCACTACCTTCTTTGAGCCCAAGCACATGTAGAGCTCTAAAACCTAAGTATCCCTTTGCTGAAAAGCCCACGAGACTGATGATCAGTGTTGTGGGTTCAGGTAACCACTACACGAGAACTTCTGCCAAATAAAGAAGAGCCAGAGATCATCTCACCCATCAAACATCACCAACACTACGGACTTCAACTGGAGGCTCACAGAAGACCCCCAGGAGCCCTCTAAACATATTTCTAAAGCTGCTACATCTCTTCTTTTTCTGCAGACTTGAAATATCAGTGAAGGAAAATTCCCTATAAGAAAAAAAATTAAAGAAATTCCCCTCAGAGGAAAAATGCATTACTTGAAAATGTGTGGTCAAGTTATACAGATACACGCAAATTATGGACCAATGCCCGGTGAATGTTTTGAGAGCTTGATTACTCTTCTCTAAACTAATGTGCCAATGCTGCTCTCTAGGAGGCGTGCTAGCAACCACTGCAGTAGATCCACTGCGCTGTGGATCACATCACCTATGAAACCCTTAGAAGGACCAAGCTTACAGTCTTCAAACCCACATTAAGTATCTTGTGTCCTCATAACTGCTCACACATGGCCTCCACATTCCCAGTAGGAGAAGACAGTCTGCTAAATGTCCTCACAACACTGATCCCTTCTGTTTTCTGAGCTTCATCAAATGTCTACTTCTTTTTTTTTTTTTTTTTTTTTAATCCTCACCCCAGGATATTTTTCCATTGATTTTTAGAGAGAATGGAACAGAGAGGGAAAGTCAGAGGGAAATATCGATGTGAGAGAAACATCGATTGGTCGCTTCTGCATGTGCCCCGACCAGGGCCCAGGCCAGGGTGAAGCCTGCAACTGAGGTACATGCACTTGAGCAGAATCAAACCCAGTACTCTTCAGTCAGCAGGCTGACGCTCTATCCCCTAACCAAACTGTCCAGGACTCTATTGTGCTTAATTGACCATTAGCAATTTCTTCTCAACATGAGTCTAGTACGAAACTTAAGTGATAAAAGTCTGCCTCTACATTGCATCACTGTGGATACAAACCCCAAAGTGAACATGGTTTAGGACAATACAGTAGTTTTTTTTTTAATGCTGCTCCATCTCCTAATTAAATTCTTTATACTTATTGAAAATGGAAGCATAAATATTCATATTCCTCTTTACAGAATCAAGTAGGAAAGCACTTTTAAGAATTTTAAATGTGAAGATAGATGACCCATTGATACAAAGAAAAGGTTATCGTTCAATATCACTATAATATAGTTTCTGAAGAGAACAATGGCCTCGTTAGGGAAAATGTAACCAAATATGAAAAACAAAAAAAGATCATAGATTATTACACACGACAATTAAAAATACAATGACTTTATTTCTATCTTCTTACAGTTCCAAGTATCACATCTAGTAAGAAGCCTCATCTCTATAAACACAAAAAATTTTTTCAAGAAAGTATTGTTACAAGATGGTATATACAAGCAACAGTTTGGCAGAATTTTATCAACTCTAGCATTCATATCTCTAAAAAAAAATGAACTTTAAAATTCAAAAATAATAGCTTTATTTTACATATGTTACACCTTACATTTAAAATCATGCTCTAGTTAAATATTTCATCAACAACACTGTATACAAATAAAATATTACACAAAATATATTTAAGAAAATTTTTGGTCATTGATCTGAACAATAAATAAAAACACAGGCACTTCTACACTGAGACAGGGAAGCTACTCACTCACTACTCAGAATAATTTTCTCTAAGCAACATGTGAAAATATGGCAAGAATAGAATCCTGGAGTTTTAAACTGACAAACCAGTCATGAAAAGGTCTGTAACTTCAATCTTTTCCCTTAAAGTTCAAAAGTTACATATGTTTTTCTGGTCCACATCAAAAAAATCATAAACATAATATTTCTGCCAGGGTCAATCAATCTTTAGTTGGTCATTATGGAATCATACTCATTATTTTCAAATACTAAAAATAGTGAACTATTACACCACCCAGCAAATCAAATACAACAGTTATTATGTTCCTATGTCATAATCTCCTTATGACCATAAGACCATAGCATGATAAACTGGATCACACAGTGATCTTTGTTTTGCAAAATTAACTGATTATATTAACGCAAGAAAATACTGTTGGGGTGGCAGGAAATTTCAACAGAGGTCAATTTTTCTAGGTAACTTTTAAAAATTCATCTAAATTCCACAAAAATAAATGTAATTCCAATATCATCACAAAAATCATTGAATCATATATAACAAATCATCTGTAGCCAATAGGTTTTAAACACCTAAATTGCAGACAATTTACTCATTATAGCAAAAAGTTATAATATTACAATATTAGGTCAAAATAAAAATAACTTAAAATATAGTCAAATTCCAAAAACATGATTTCAGACAAGGGGGGTGGGGGGTGGACCAGAAAATAATGACCACTAGCCAGTAGGAAGAATCAGGACCAATCATCCTGCTGTAGCTTCCTTTAAACATTACGATTTTCAGCTTTTCTTCTTCTTTAGAAAGTACATCAAAGGGTTTAGATGCCCTCAAATAGCTACTACTTATGAAGGCAATTTTGATGGTTTAACATAGAAATTACCCCTAATGAGAGAACCCACCTGGGAACTACCCAAGATATGTCTTGCTATGCAAAACCTAGTTTGTATACATTTTAACAACTTAAATGAGCATTTTGCAATCGAGACCAAATATCAATCATCTCTTGAGGTTTCCTGCTATGTACTAACATCAAATCTAGATAGGAACAAATGTTGTTTCTTTTCTTCTCTTCTATATCAAATGTCTTGAAGCCTTTGTGTTTCTCCGGGACGAGGCCGAGTTTCTGAAGGCACATTCCAGTATACACATCATCAATGGGGTACAGAAGGACCTGGTCAGTTACATTGTACAGCCTCAGAGCCAGGTGGCCCGAGTACAGGAACCCACCTCCCCCGGCGTAAGGCGGGTAGACACCCGTGTAAACAACTTCTGGGATGTAGTACTTCAGTTTCTTATCACGATGAGGTCCAGCGTTGTGGATCACATCACCTATAAACAAATCTTTGGCTTTGTTCTTGGATAAGCTATTCAAGTAATTCAGGATATGATGGGTGTTCACAAAAACATCGTCATCGCCCTTGAACACGAACTCGGCATTTGGGCAGGAAGTGCTCACCCACCTGAGAAAGAGCACTTCTTTCAGGGACAAGTTGAAGAAAGTGTCTCTGTAGTTCCACAGGAGAATGTCTTGGTGCTTCTCACTCTCAAATCTCAGCATATCTGAAAGGTCGGGGTGGTTGTCCTCCGGGGGGGTCTGGCCCAGTAAGAAGACACGCACCACTGTTTGGTTCCCCACACTGGTTTCTCTGCCCCAGGATTCCCGAATTGCTTGCCTTCTGGCGAAATGTGGAGTGAGGGACTTAATCGCCAGTAGTAAGAAGGGTTTCTTTGCACACTTATCCCGTTGATCTATAAGCAGCGAATAATTTCGACATCTCAAATACAGCAGAAAGTCTTTAAACCTGTCCGGCAAATTGCTGAAACCTGAGACTCCAGATGTGACCCTCAGGTCAGGTTCACAATAATGCAGATGGCTCACATTGGAAAACCCGGATGCCTCCCCCGTCTGGTTTGCCAGCATGCTCAAAATGGGATTGTACCTCCTGTTCAGCTTTTCCTGTTCTCGGTTCCAGTATGCCACGGGAGGGTTGGAGATCTTCCAGAACTTTTCTTTGGGTATTATTACTTCCCCCTTTCCATTTTTGTCTTGGTTACTGTTTTTGGAGACTTCCACAATCAAATAAATGAAGACATTGACCATCATCAGGATACCCAACAACTTTATTCTTCGACGTCCAACACTCATTTCTCATATCTGGAACAAAAGGGAGGAGCATTGTATTAATTGAATAATTATTCATCTGCGTTTGCTCACATATGTCACTTGCCTCTTGGACTTTACCTCCCCCTGGAAGAGGGGTTTAGAGCACAGACCCCAGACGTG
>PVJC01014395.1:0-36538 GCA_004026665.1 Murina feae | reverse complement strand
TTGTTTTGATTTGCATCTCTCGGATGATTAGTGACTTTGAGCATGTTTTCATATGTCTCTTGGCTTTCTGAATATCCTCTTTTGAAAAGTGTCTATTTAGGTCCTTTGCCCATTTTTTGATTGGATTGTTTGTCTTCTTTTTGTTAACTTGTATGAGTTCCCTATAAATGTTGGAGATTAAACCTTTATCAGTAATAACATTGGCAAATATGTTCTCCCATGTAGTGGGTTTTCTTGTTGTTTTGTTGATGGTTTCTTCTGCTGTGCAGAAGCTTTTTATTTTGATAAAGTCCCGTTTGTATATTTTCTCTTTAGTTTCCAATGCCCTAGAGGCTGTATCGGTGAAGAAATCGCTTTGGCATATGTCTGAGATTTTGTTGCCTTGGTATTCCTCTAGTATTTTTATGGTTTCCTGTTTTACGTTTAAGTCCTTTATCCATTTCGAGTTTATTTTTGTGTATGGTGTGAGTTGGTGGTCTAGTTTCATTTTTTTGCATATATCTGTCCAATTTCCCCAGCACCATTTATTGAAGAGACTGTCTTGATTCCATTGTAAGTTCTTGCCTCCTTTGTCAAATATTAATTGAGCATATTGGTTTGGGTCAATTTCTGGGTTCTCTCTTCTATTCCATTGATCTATATGTCTATTCTTGTGCCAGTACCAGGCAGTTTTGAGAACAGTGGCTTTGTAATACAGCTCGATATCTGGTATTGAGATCCCTCCTACTTTGTTCTTCTTTCTCAGGATTGCTGCAGCTATTCGGGGTCTTTTTTTATTCCAGATGCATTTTTGGAGAGTTCGTTCTAGGTCTGTAAAATATGCCATTGGTATTTTAATGGGGATTGCGTTGAATTTATAGATTGCTTTGGGTAGTATTGACATTTTAATGATATTGATTCTACCCCAATAGAACTTTTCTTGTTTTGAGGCAAACCATTAAGAGACCCAATTTTTCATGTCTTCATACGTTTTGAAGTGCTGCTTGGAAAGTGCATGTGCCATCCATCAGAACATGTGGTAATCTGAAGGAGCAAGGTCTGGTGAATACAGTGAGTGAGTTAATACTTCCCAGGAAATACCTTTTAATGTGTCTTTAAATGGTTTTGAAGTGTGTGATGGTGCATTATCATGAAGCAAAATTACTTTGCCATGTCTTCTGGGAAATTCTGGTCATTTAACAGTTCCAACAAATTGATTATTTGTTGTCGGTAGCTATCAGTATTAAGGTTTCACCTGGTTTTTGAAGCTCATAAATACACTCCACCTTTCTGATCCCACCAAACACAGAGCCTGTCTTCTTTATGAAGCAATTTGACTTTGCAGTCAATGTTGATGGTTGACCTTGATCAACGCACGATTTTGTGTTTGTGATTCTCTAAATAAATCCACTTTTCATCTCCAGTCACAATTTGATGCAAAAAAAGACTTTTTTTCATGCCGTTGAAGCAACATTTTACTGATGACTTCGGTTTTCCATTTGTCTTTTTTTTTAATTTCTATATTGATTAAGTTATTACATATGTTTCCTTATCCCCACATTATCTCCCACCTCCCACTCATGCCCTCACCCCCTATTGTCTGTGTCCATTGGTTAGACCTATATGCATGTAAGTCCTTTAGTTGATCTCTCCTCCTTACCCCCACCCTCCCCTACCTTCCCTCTGAAGTTTGATGGTCTGGTCAATACTTCCCTGTCTCTGGATCTATTTTTGTTTATCAGTTTATGTTGTTCATTATATTCCATAAATAAGTGAGATAAATAAGTAATATTTATATTTCTCTGACTGGCTTATTTCACTTAGCATAGCAGCCCAATTCACCCTAGCTAAGATTTGGGAACAGCCTAAATGCCCATCAGCAGATGAATGGATTAAAAAACTGCACTACATCTACACAGTGGAATATTATGCTGTGGTAAAAGAGGAGTTCTTTCCATTTGTCTTTTGTTCAGTTGCTGTGGCACCCATTTTCCTTCCTTTAAAATCTTTCCCATTGCTTGTAAATGATCAGAAATTGTTTGTTGAACAACGTTTAATCTTTCTGCAAGTTGTTTTTGAGTTTGACATGAATCTTTATCCAATAATGCTTGTAATTGTTTGTCTTCAAACTTTTTCAGTTGACCTGGACATTCTTTGTCTTTCACGTCAAAATCATCACTTAAAAAGTGTTTAAACCAGCCTTCACAAGAATCTTGAGATGGAGCATGTTCATCATAAGCTTCCCAAAGTATATGATAGCTTTCTCTTCAAAATAAAGTAATGAATTAAAACTTCCCGCAAATGCTCTTTTCTTTGTGTGCATAATTCAACATTTGTAAGCATAAAAATATCTATGATGTTAGCACCTTCAGCAAATTTGACATATGAAGTTTTGAAGCTTGTTGTCAATACAACAAAATAGCATACATATCAATTCACATATATATCAACATATGTGTAACTCTATTGAAAAAAATCTTCATTATTAACCAGTACACCTTGTTAGTAATGCCATTTGCCATAGACTAGTGATGCTAGATGCTTTGAGACTTAGGGTGCAAAGGAAAAATGCAAGTGCATTGTAACTGTCTGTGGCATGATCACACTAAATCTCTGATTTGCTTTATTTTAATTTCAAAACTACCTAAGTAGTCCCTTTTGAGCCATACAAAATCTGCTTAAATTTAGTCTTAAAAACATTTCCCTTGGTTCCCTTGGTTACTGGTTTTATTTATTGCTTGTGATATTTATCCTTTCAGAACATAAGTTCCGTTAGTGAAATTATTGAAAATCATTTGTTAAAGAAAATGCCTATCTGGTGTTAAAAGTCCCACTTGTGTTTGCCATATAACTCAAAGATGAACAACACAATTTATTTTATGGTGATGAGATTTTAGTAAACTTAAACTTTTCATAACCTCATTCAAGATAAGCAAACATATGTTTCTGAATAACATATTATGTTGAGTCTTTTTACCCTTTGTTCTGTCTCTGTTCCCTTAGCTTTAATTTTGCTTCACATTTAATATCAAGATGTATAATGAGAGAGATGAATGGGAAATCAGTAAGAAAAATAGTTTTGCTACTCTTTAGAAAAGGGCTGAGGGCAAAAGCCTCTTCTTAACCTAAGAGAACTGAAAGGATATCATGTCATGCTGACATACATAGCCAACCATCACACAAAATGAAACAACACAAAGTCTTCCAAGAGACTTTCCAAATGTAAAATTAAGTAGCTAACACTAAATCCGTAAGTATGTTACCTGCCATAAAACAGCAGAGCATCATCCTCTGAAATGTGAATCACACTGTTTTCTACTTGGCATTAAGCGAATTTGCAAGCAATAATAAGTAGAAATTAAATGTAAGGTATTAAACTATGTCTAGATAAGGGATTCTTAATGCTTAGCAGCATCAATGGACTCTACCCACTGGATAGAATTAGTACTCTAATTCCCAGTTTGATGATCAAAAATGTCACCTGACATTGCCAAATGTCTCCTGGAAGACAGAATATACATTTTGGCAATGCCAGATCTAGATGTAGCTTTTTAAAGATTTTTAAAGTGTGTGTGTGTGGGGGGGGTGTACACAGACATATATTAAGTAAATGTTTCTCAATGTATTTGATAACATACGCCTTATAAGCACTTTTAGTAGACAATTATTGTTAAAGTATCTCTTAAACATTCTTAGAAGTGCTTATTACTATATTTAGATAATTCTTAACCATTCAAGACCCAGGGGATTGCTAATATTCATATATGCTATATGTGGAACATTTTCTCATGGGACAAGATTGATATAGAAGCTGGGCCTGTTCTAGGTCCTCACCCTTTTGTTATTGGAGTAAACATGATGTTTCAACCCCACCTAAGAATCATGTGACTCTAACCTTTGTGTTCTCCTGAAAGAAGAAGAAAATCCTTTATGATTTATTTGTTAGAATAATTTTTTCAATGTATGTAGTAAGATGATAATTTTTTTTTTTTTTGCTGTAAAGTGCTTTCTTTAAGACTTCTCAATTAGTCACATTTAGTAGGAGTTTCAACTGCATATAAATCAAGATGGTTATTTGTGGTGGTATAGATCAGACAGCTAATTTTATTGCAGTTTCCTATTTGTATATTACATGAATTATAAATTGTGTAAATACTATTGTATAGACATCAGGTACCTATAACCAGTGCCTTGCAAATCAGATAGTGAGAGTTGGACAAAATTAGTCAAGTTATAAGCTAGACTATAGTGTAATATTAAAAATAGTTTAAAAACATACTGATATTATAAAAATAACAGACCTTGGCTTTTTCCCTCATTGGTTTCCAAAATGTGTTCATTTATTGTAAATATTATTCAATAAATGCATATAACCATTGTACTTTTCACAGTTCCCAAGCTTTTGTAAAGTGTATGAAATATCTGATCAAGAATATTCTGGGAAATTAATAGTAGCAACAAGTATAATAGCATTATTTATTCTCAATATGGCTTCCAGTAGTTATTTTTTCTATTTTG
This sequence comes from Murina feae, assembly GCA_004026665.1. Lineage (NCBI taxonomy): Eukaryota > Metazoa > Chordata > Mammalia > Chiroptera > Vespertilionidae > Murina > Murina feae. The sequence goes on along the minus strand of PVJC01014395.1, from coordinate 32,041 downwards.
ATTACCTGAATTTTCTATTTTTTTCTACAGTAAATATAGTAAATTGTTTGTAATAAGAAGTGATACTTTTTAAAGCTTAAAATTATGAGGACATAAAAGTCATGAAAAGTACTTTCTTTTTCTTTTTTAAAGAGTTTAAATTTTATTTTTTAAAATTTTGTTTTATTGCTTAAAGTATTACAAAGAGTGTTAGATACGTCTCTGTTTTTCCCCTTGACCTTCCCCCTCCTCCCCTACCCCCCAGTGTCTTGTGTCTATTGATTATGCTTATATGCATGCATACACGTCCTTCAGTTGATCTCTTAACTCCCCCCAACCCTTCCCAGCCTCCCAGCTGTAGGTTGACTGTTCAGTGCTGTTCTGCCTCTGTATCTATTTATGCTCATCAGTTTATAATGGTCTTTATTATCCATAAATAAGTGAGATCATGTGGTATTTTTATTTCATTGACTGGCTTATTTCACTTAGCATAATGCTCTCCAGTTCCATCCATGTTGTTGCAAATGGTAAGAATTCCTTCTTTTTTACAGCAGCATAGTATTCCATTGTGTAGATGCACCACAGCTTTCTAATCCATTCATCTGCTGATGGGCACTTAGGCTGTTTCCAAATCTTAGCTATGGTAAATTCTGCTGCTATGAACATAGGGATGCATACATCCTTTCTGATTGGTGTTTCTGGTTTCTTGGGATATATTCCCAGAAGTGGGATCACAGGATCAAATGGAAGTTCCATTTTTAATTTTTTGAGGAAACTCCATACTGTCTTCCATAGTGCTGCACCAGTCTGCATTCCCACCAGCAGTGCAGAAGGGTTCCTTTTTCTCTACATCCTCTCCAACACTTGTTATTTGTTGATTTGTTGATGATAGTCATTCTGACAGGGGTGAGATGATATCTCGTTGTTTTGATTTGCATCTCTTGGATGATTAGTGACTTTGAGCATGTTTTCATGTGTGTTTTGGCTTTCTGAATATCCTCTTTTGAAAAGTGTCTATTTAGGTCCTTTGCCCATTTTTTGATTGGATTGTTTTTCTTCCTTTTGTTAAGTTGTATGAGTTCTCTATAAATGTTGGAGATTAAACCCTTATCGAAGTACTTTCTTTTTAAAAGTTCCTGAGGATCTTTTAACTTTTCTTAAAGGGAAATGGCTTTTTACATGTTAATTTATTCTATTCTTCTGTGCCTCAGGGACTTGCAGATATGTAGACAGAGGGTAATAGTTTGCCCTATGCATATTATTCACTCATCAGGTACAAAGAATGGTCAGAAACAAAGACTTATATATTCTTCCAGTTTTTAAATGTTGCCTGAATTTTAGATAATTCTACTGGCATGCATCTATTTATAGTTTCTTTGCCCATCCTTGTTTCAGGAGGAAAAATTAAGAGCCTTTAAGAAGGTAGAGAATAGCTCCATTCTGCTAATGGAAAATATTCTTCTGCTTTCTCCCCACACATGGCAGCACTGTGGGGAAAGCATCTAGGAAGAGGATGAGTTACACATGTGCCTCTTCAACATCTGGGCAGTTGGCAGATTTATTTAACTTTTCTCAGCAGGATCTTTCTGGTTGTCTGGCACATGCACATGGCAGCGTCTATTATTAACATTGCTGTTGTTGCTGCTGCACAACTGATAGATGCCCAGAAAAGAGTAAGCAGCGCTTCTGTGGCATTGTTTACAAAGGGAAATCTGAGAATTTGAGGTCTCTCTGAGTTGCTCATCCAGTTGAAGCCACCAAATAGGCATGGACACAAATGCTCTTTTAAAGTTTTATCCAAGTCATATGGATGTGAATTTGTGTGAGGAGCTATGTCCTGCTCAGGACCTTTGCGGAGATACAGAATGGCAGAGGAGAGGCATGGTGCTGGAGCATGAGAGGAGCTCACGCTCACAGACACTAAGAACATCTCATCTTTAGAGCAGCTCAGCAATGAGTTCAGCTGTAGAACCTAGGGGACCTTGTCCAGGACCCCCTCCCTCTCCTCAGCTCTACCCACTCAACTTTTACCTTTAAGCTGTGATGGAGAGACTGAGCTAAAGACCTAATACACCTTCCCAAGGCTCCAAAATGGAATTGCCACTTAACTCTCAGAGCTACTTGGAACTATTTAAAAGCCCTGTTCTTTTTTTTTTTCTAATTAATTTTTTAAATGTTCCAATTACAGTTGACATACAAGATATTAGTTTCAGATGCATAGTAATTAGATATTTATGTAACCTACAAAGTGATCACCTTAATGGTCTAGTACCCATCTGACACCATACAGTTATTACAATCTTATTAACTAAACTCCCTATGGTGTACTTTATATCCCTGTGGCTATTTTTATAACTGGCAATTTGTACTTTCGAATCCCTTCACCATTTTTAGCTACCCCACCTCACCTCCTTTAATCTGGCAACCATCAAATTTATGAGGACTTGTGTAAGTGTTCAGTCAGCCAATCACTAGTGGAAATGGGATTCCAACCCATGTCACCTTCCAGTACCAGTTGCTTCTTGATCACATTACCCGTGTACATGGCAAATTAAACCTAACAGATTGCAGAGGAGGACAAATAAATAATGTCCTCCTGTGAGTAATGAGCCATACTTTTCTACTTGACTATGTACATTATTTTTATCTTCCTTTCAATGTCTTTATTGTGCCTAAGGCAGGAAGAGAGTGAAAAAACATAGGGTTTAAGAGCACAGTTTTGAAGCCATGCTAGCTTAGTTTGAGTTGGGGGTCCATTATTTATTGGAATCTGTGATATTGAATGAGATATATGCAATGTTTCTAAGCTTCAGTTTGCCACTAAAAATGGATATCAGTATTACCTACGTCATAATATTGTTGTGAAATTGAATGAGATAGTCTAATTAAATCACTTGGTAGACTGTGTGGCACAATTTTACCAGTCAGTAAATTGAGACTCAAATAATATGCTGCTTTAGTAAGTATATAATATTGAGGATGGAGGAGAGAAATTCCATTCAGAAGGATGCCATTAAGAAGAATAGTATAGAAATGTTGTATATTTCCAGTAGCTTTGTCAGCATGCCTTTCCAGAAAGCAAGATGAGGAAAGACAATTTTTCAATAGATTGGCTTTCCTCGTGGAACACAGAAAATCTATTAGGGATTACCTTGTCTAGTCAGTGCTGCAGAAAATAATTCCTGAATATTTAGATAATGAGAAGTTGTTCCTTCCCATCAGGCAAGCTCCTACTGTTGAACTGTGAAAGTCAGGTTTTGGTTCATACCCTCATTTTTAATTTTATACCCTGGGGAATGCAGACCTCATTGTAACTTGCAGCACAATGGCTAAACAGAAAGGAAACCCACGTTTCTTTGAAAACATGAATAATTAGAGCCTGGAAATTACAAACTTACCCTAGTAACTGCTATCCAAGAAATCTTTGTATCCAAGAATATGTTCTACACTGTTAATCACGTGGAAAAAGACTAATTAAAGACAGTAGACTGAAGGAGAAGGAATATAACTCTTCTGATTTGTATCATTCTCTCCTAATATGGTCCACTATTTGAAAAGGTAGTTGCCTGAAAATATTCACTTGGGTCTAAAATGTGATGAATCAAACATCAAGATCTGTGCATTCATTTTGCAATGTTTGATAACATAAGCAGCTTCTAGATTGGTGGGCTAATGTGATTTTAAAGCATCCTCTAATTTAAAGAGAACCTGAAGTTCTCTTATGGGTGACAACAATTTTAGCTTAGTAGATTGAGTCTGAAGGGAAATTCTGGGAGATGGTTTCAGTAAAGAATATTTTGCTAAGAAAAACCTTTCTGTACTTCCTGGGCGCTTACAAGATAAAGTCCAAATCTCAAGGTGTGATATTAAAGACCTCCACGATGGGTCTCTACATACCTCTCCATATTTATCTCCTCCTTTTCCTTCATATACATTTCAAATTCCAGCCTGTCCTAAAGTACTACTGTTCACTGAAACCCACCTTCATTTTTCAAACCTCTCAGCTTTTGTTTGTAATGTTCATAACAGACTTCTATGTTGATGACAAGTATGTGATGTTAATTCAAAATATTAGAAAATATTGGTCATTGAGGGTCTCCATTAATCTAGAATGCTCCTGACCTTCCCCCTCTCAAATCATTTCTCCTGGAGTCTTCCTCGTTTCAGTTGATGGCAAAATCTGTCCTTTCACATTTTCTGGATGGAGATCTTGATACCCTTTACTTCTCCTTTCTTTTATATCTCACACCCAAATCCTTGCTCTGCCTTCTAAATATATCTAGAATTCACACATCTTCATCTGATTTCCACCACTACTCCTCTTGCCCATGACACCCTCAACTGTAATCCAGACTAGTGGCAAAACCTCCTAACTCATCTCCCTTTCACTGTTGTGCAACTATAGTCTCTTTACAACATAACAGTCAAAGGGACATCGTTTAAAATAGGTTAGATGCAGTCACTTCTCTGCTTCAAATTATCCGTGCTCCCTATTGTCACTCAGTAAAAGTTAGTCATTGCAATGGCCTATAAATCTCTCCATGCTCTGCACCCCCCTCTTCCTATTACTTCTCTGCCCTCAACATTCCTTGTCCTCCCCCTCACTTAAATACCTTCCCTCCTGGTCTTAATGGTCTTTGCAATTGTCCTATAACATGCTAGTCATGTTTCCTTTACAGGTGGGCTTACTTGGAACTTTCGTGGTCAGTTCCCTCATGTCATGTAGGCTTCTGCTCAGATGTTATCTCCTCCAAGAGATCTTCACCCTTAACTAAATACATCTCCCAACTTTTGGCACTGTCTCATTGTCTTCAGAGAAATTATTCTCTGACGTAAAATGTTTTGTGTGTGTGTGTGTGTGTGTGTGTGTGTGTGTGTGTGTGTGTGTGTGTGGTCTGATGGCCTTGCCAGAATACAAGCTTCATGAGGGCAAGGTATTTTTATGTTACTGCCACTATATCTCCAAGGGCCCAGAGAAGTGGCCCAAAAGTTGAATAAATAAATAATTGAATAACAATCTCTTTTAGTTTTTGGTTTAGTTTCCAAAGCCACACTACTGTCATCATGGTATGTTTTGGGAAGAATGAGAAAATTATTGCTGTCAATCACACACCTTTATCCTCGTATTTTTAGATCCTATGAAGTCAGAGTTACCCTTGACTTTTCATTCTCGCGCACTTTCCCATTTAATCAATCACCACAATCTGTTTTCTGCATCCTACCACCTAGTCTAAACCACTGGCAAATGTGCTGTGTTGTTTTTTTGTTTTGTTTTGTTTTGGTTTTGTTTGGTTTGTGTGTGTATGTTTTTCTGGAATGATGATAGAAGGCAAGTCTCTAGACCCTAAGTCCTGTTCCTCCCTTACAAAAAAAAAAAAAAGTTCTTCCTGCATTGCAGCCAATATAATACCTAAAAAGACAAGGGCAATCAAATTATTTTCCTGCTGGACAAATGTTAAGTGGTTTCCAGTGCCCTTGGAATAAACTCCATCCTCTTTTCAGTAGTTATTGATGAGTCTGAGCCTCTTCCTCATTTATTTATTTATTTATTTATTTTTCACACACTGAACTTTGTCAGATTTTCTCAAAGCAGCAATCTCCCTACTTCAGGCATCTGCCTGAGATATTTGCTCCACCAGGAAGTCTTTGCTTTGTCTTCATCTACTTTCCTTCTTCCATCTCCACCCACCACCATATCCAGTCCCCATCTCCCTTTGTTCTCTCACACAGATCTTAAGCTTTTCCTCAGAAATATTTTTCACGCTTCTTCATAAGGTTAAGTCCCCTCCCCTGTGTTCCATCATATCAACCTGGTGTTCCCTTTCATAAAATGTATCACATTTAATTGTTGTGTCACTGTTTTTTATCCCCTTTCTTCCTACCATCCATCCCTGTAGCATAGCCAACATATATGTTTAATTTCTATTCTCCCCAAATACAAAATATTAACTTATATAACAGTTATTAACATAGAGTATCTCCAAACCAAAATGGTATATGTCTTAACCATTTTTCTTCCATCTCTTTCCTTCTTGCTGGTCCTGTTGACCCCCATCCAAGTGTTAATAATAATTTATATAAATGACAGTTTTATGGGATTTACATAACGTGTTTCTGAATGTCAGATGCTTTAGCATGTATGAAGAAACTTTGCTATACATGCACCAACTAGATGGGTCATTTCAGGAGGATAAGCAACTCTTCCCCTCCTCTCATAGACAAGCCCTGGCCTGTCATAGCCCATCCCTGAGACTGAGCAGCCTGTCCCAAAATGGCTCTTCCCTGGTTCTGAAATTGCCAAGCAGTCCCCTTTTTGTTGGATCACTTGGTAGGAAATGTTGAACTGTGAACTGCAATTATAAGCACTTTTGATTTAGTGTCTGCACATTATTATGGCGCTATCTCTTACTAAAGTGATAAAGCTTTACTTTATCCAGGTGCTTGGTCTCCAGAGATGTGGAAATACCATAGTCACTGTGCATTGCCCATTGACTGCATGTGTTAGCATTTTGGAGATGTTTATATTTTTTTCCTACGTATTTTCACCAGTGTCTCTTACAGAATCAATACTTCCCAGTCTCTGAAAATTTTAGTAAGAATAATGAAGGAACTATTTAAATTACTAGCAGTTTTAATGCTTAGGCTAGACCTTAATTTGGGCTGGACCTCATTATTTAAACCTCACAATTCAGAAGTCTGGGATCAGTCAGCATCCTCCAACCCCGTATTACTTGTCTAATTGACGTTTCCTACCACTCTATTAAAATTGCAACCCCAAATCTTGCCCCAAATGATAGTACCTCAGTTCTCTGCCTTTTTTTTTTCTTTCATCGCACTTATTGCCTTTTAAGACACTGAATATATTACTCGGTGTCTTGTTTATTGTCCCTCTTCCCTGAGGGTTGAGATTTTTGTCCATGTTTGCTGTTATAGCTCCAGCCCTCAGCATAGTGCCTAGAACTTAGCATGCACTCAAGAAATACTTATTGAGTAGTTGCATGATTTTCCTCATTTATTGAATAAGTTGAGAATGAGAATGCATGGTAATATGCCCAAGGTTACAAGCCTAAGAAGTGCCAAAGTTGTGAATTGAACAGTTCTTTGTACCTCACAGCTCAGGCTTAAAACATGGTCCTTTGTTGTCCTTGTCAAAAAGACCAGACGATTACAAGGGCTTTGACAGTTGTCAGAGCTGATCTCTTGCATGTTATTTTCTCAGTTGACCTCTGAATTCTGAGTGTGCCACGATTATTCCTCTGTATTTCATTTATACTGCACTGATGTTCTGAGAGACTAACTTTCCTTGTTATACTTTAGTTAATACGCCCTTTCTTGGAAGGGGACCGTGTAACAGTAATATTTCATGTAGAACAAATTTTGAATTCTTCTTTCCAGGCATGATATCATCAGTCTTTGAATCTCTTAACAACTCCACGGGGGATATATTGTCATCATCCTAGTTTTACAGGCGAGGAAACGGAGGCTAAGAGATTTAAGAAACTGTTCATATTTATAACACTAATAAGAGGGACACCTGGGAATTGAATTATTCTCTGGTGGTTTAAAATTTTATGCTTTAATTTTTTTCTTCATTATTATGCCATGACACCCCCCAACCTCCCTCCTACAGGAGAATCCATTTCTCTTGGCCCCAAGTCATTAATAGAGAGGTTTAATTTTGAAAGTGCCAGAAGGATGCCATTGTAATACCCTTTTACCCACTGGGCATTCTCACAGGACAGTGGGGAACAATATAACCTCACAAGCTGGGTCAGCCACTCACTATGTGGCACTGTCCAGGTTATATAACTTTTCAATCTGCAGTTACTTCTCAATATTGTTGTAAGAACTAGAGAAAGTCCAATCAGTACATAGCAGGTGATAATAAATTAGTAGATTGTAAAGAGACACAGTATATAGACTGTCATCTACAGTTTTTGTATTTGAGGGCACTGTTACTACTTCTAGCTGATATTTACATTATAATCACTTTCAAAGGTGTTTTCTTTTTGAAGCATCTCAAGAAAGCATTGTGAATTTAGATTAATTTTCATCTTACAAAGAAACATATTCGTGTAGTTTAAAGTGCCTTGTCCACATTTATAGAATTCGTAAGCATTGAGCTGATGATATTCTAATATCTGAGTCTTTCAATTACACCTTTCTAATTTTTGAACTCGAAATGGAATAAAAGCAATGTGAGCCTCCCGGTGATGATACCACCCCAACAGAGACTAATCTACACTAATAAAAGGTTAATATGTCAATTAGACTGGGAGACCTTCCAAAGACCTCTGGACGTCCTTCCAGACAAAGCCATGGTGGCAGGGCTGAGGCAGAGGTGGTTAGGGGTGAGGCAGAGGTGGTTAGGGGTGATCAGGCCAGCAGGAGGTGGCAGTTGGGGGTGAGTAGACTGGCAGGGGGGGCAGTTGGGGGCAAGCAGGTCTGCAGTGGAGAGCAGTTGGGGGCAAGCAGGTCAGCAGGCAAAGTGGTTAGGGGTGATCAGGCAGGCAGGTAAGCAGTTAGGAGCCAGCGGTCCCAGATTGTGAGAGAGATGTCTGACTGCCGGTTTAGGCCCAAACCGGCAGTCAGACGTTCTCCAAGGGGTCCCAGATTGAAGAGGGTGCAGGCTGGGCTGAGGGACATACCCTCCATGCACAAATTTCATACACTGGGCTACTAGTCTATATATTTAAAAGCCTGAGTGACCTTATGACCAGTCAACTGAACAACTGGTTGACTAGTCACTGTGACGCACACTGACCACCAGGGGTAGAATCTCAATGCAGGAGCTGCCCCCTGGTGGTAAGTGCTCCCCTACAGTCAACCTCCCGTGGTCCCTTCCTCCAGCCTGCCAGCCCTGATTGGCCCAATCGCTGGCCAGACCAAGGGACACCACCCGCGCATGAATTTGTATACCAGGCCTCTAGTAACATATTATCTCAAAATACACCCCCTACAAGTTAGTACGTGACAGACCACATTCTCACAGAAGTGAAATTTTAGAAATCAGGAGGAAAACAGAGCTCTGAACAGATGTTTGCAACTAAGTATTATACAAACAATTTGGATGTTTCTGGGAAGATCTGAAGTCTGTTTTATATATACCTGAAGATATTTCCCTGATTTAATGCTCACTCCCTCTCAAACCTATCTTAGTGGCAAGTAAATACGTTTTCATGAAGTGAACCATCTTGCTTACCTATTAGTAGTTAGTTAACTCCCAAGTGCTAGGCATTTGAGAGGAACCTTTGTTCTGTTCTCCTGTCTATAAACATAACTATTACTAGTATTTTTGAGGTGGCTATGTGACAGCCACTATTGTAAGTACTTAAATGAATTACAGGAGTTATATTGTTATTATCCTTATATTATAGGTGGGGAAACTGAGGCCTGAACAGCTGTTAGGTTTGAGACTGGATTTTGCTTCCATAGCACCATTGGCAGTTTCTGCTGTTTTAATAAATTCTTAGCTACCTGCCCTGTTTAAGGTATTTCTGAAAAATAATTTCTTGAATTATGTATTTAAATCACCCTCCCTTTCTATCTTCAGTTGTGAAATATTTAGCAGAGTTATTATTGAGTCAGATCTTTGATTTGTAAATATCTCATTTTGTCTCCTTTAATCTACGGGGGTATCTGGAGCCTTGAAATAATACTAATAGTGAGTGAAAAGGGGAAAGAAGCAGCTCTAGGAAACAAAAAAGTAAAGGAGCTTTTATTGAAAGTTTGCAAGTAGATAGAGAAACACGTAAGACATGCTTCCACCCCTCAATGAATTTTTATAAACTAAAAGCATGTTTGAATAGAACATTATCTGTATCCCAGGCTCCCCTTTTCCTATCCTCTTCTAAAACCCCACCAAGACGAACCACTGTCCTGACTTCTAATACTGTGGCTGTTTTGCCTGTTTGAGCATCATGCAAATGGAATCAAGCCAGAAGACCTCCTTTGTGTCTGTCTTCTTTTGTTCAGCATTAGATTTGTGAGCTTTATCCACATTGTTGCTTGTTTTTGTCATTTTAAAATTCTCCTTATGGTACAGTATTTCATTTTTAGAATATGACAAAATGTGTTGCTGGACATTTGAGTTCTTTCCAACTTGTGTTATTTTGCTACAATAAATACGGTTGTACACATCTTTGGGTGATAATATATAAGCATTTCTATTTGTATATGAAAGAATATATTTGCTGGGTCTGTGTAGGTTCAGTTTTCATAGATACTGCCAAACAGTTTCCCAAAATCATTGTACCTATTTATATTCCAAGAAGTGATAAGAATTACAGTTGCGCCATAATTTTATCAGTACTTATTTACTGTCTGTCTTTTTCATTTTAACCATACTGCTGTTGTGATATTCTGTTGTGGCTTTATTGCCCTTTTCTGATGACTAATATAATTGATCTTATACTATATGCGTATAGTCCACTTGATTTTAGTGCTTTGTGAAGTGCCTAGTCGTCTTTAGTTCTTTTAAGTATTGAGCCTGTTCGTTCTTTCTAATGCATATAGCTTTAAAAGGTAAGTAGTTCTACATGACTAGTTATGAAAAAAACAACACTTCCTTGCTCCTATAGTACTCCATTCCTACTCTCCAGAGTCAGTCATTTACTTCCCCACATCTATAATAATAATCTAATGTAATAAAAGAGTAATATTCAAATTGACCCTCACTCTATTATACCTAAGCCACACCCACCAGCCAACCAGAGCGGCTGTATGCAAATTAACCCAGCCAAGATGGCGGCTGGCAGCCACAGAGCTAGAGCAAACAGGAGGCTTCCATTGCACCAGCGATGGAGGAAACTGCCTGCCTAGGCCGCTCAAAGCAACAAAGTTTCAATTATAGAAGCCACAGAGCTGAAGCAAACAGGAGGCTTCATTGCCTGCCTAGGCCTTCGCTCAAGGCAAGAAAGTTTCAATTATAGAAGATAAATAAACCCCAGAAACCTGATTCCAGCCAGCCTCACCGGGACGTTGGGTCAACGGGAGCTATGGGCAGCTTGAAAATGGCCCTTAGACCCTCACCCAGGCTGGCCAGGCACGCCAGCAGGTGGACATCCCCCAAGGGGTCCCAGACTATGAGAGGGCACAGGCCTGGCTGAGGGACCCCTCCCCCAAGTGCACAAATTTTTGTGCACCGGGTCCCTAGTAGTAATAATAACAATAATAATAATGTTATTATTTCTTGATTTCTCCATTATAAGTATTATCTATTAATCTCCAGGGAAGATAAATATTTAGTTGTTTTTTTACCTCTCACCCATGGCTCCTGTGCACAGGCATAAGCACACATTTACACACATGAACACTTCCCATTTATTTCTTCTATTTTTCTTAGATCAATATTTTTGTTTACCTTATTATGTCTGTGTAAGTGATATTTATAAGTGAGCTATGGAGTTAGCTATCATTATTTCTCCGCTATTACACAAAGCTTGTTTTCCCTGGATTTAACAATTTTCTCATTTTGTTATTGTTGCTCAGTTTTTTATTTCAATCCCAGATATTCCTCAAATAATATCCCCTGATATTTTGAAGTGCTTTTTATTTTTTATAACTTTAACTTCATAACAAAAGTTTTTCAAGATCCTTCTGACCTCCTACATTTTATGCTGGAAACTCTTTAGATTTACACCACAGATGTTTTCTTTGGATCTTCTTTCAAACATAATATCTTTTTTCGCCCTGACTGGTTTGGTTCAGTAGCTAGAGCATCGGCTTGTCGACTGAAAGGTCCCAGGTTCGATTCCAGTCAAGGGCATGTATCTTGGTTGCAGGCACATCTCCAGTAGGAGCTGTGCAATCGATGTTTCTCTCTCATCAATGTTTCTAACTCTCTATCCCTCTTCCTTCCTCTCTGTAAAAAATCAAAAAAATACATAGTATCATTTTATTCAATTGGCCATTTACTGAATACTGCCTAATTCTCCTTTTTTAAAAAATTATATCCTATATTTTACCAAGCAGATACTCCATTAACTTCTTGAGAAAGTGTGTGTAGAAGAAACATTGTTCAAATATTGCATTCTGAAGATGTTTTTATACTCCTTTTATATTTAACAAGGGGCCCAGTGCACAAAAATTTGTGCACTCGGGAGGTCCCTCAGCCTGGCCTGTGCCCTCTCGCAGTCTGGGACCCCTCTGGGGATATCCACCTGCTGGTGTACCTGGTCAGCCTGGGTGAGGGGCTGATGGCTGTTTGTTGGCTGGCTAACCCCCCCAGTGTGGACCCTCACCCCATTGGGGTGTGGCCAGCCTGGGTGACAGGCTGAGGGCCATTTTCAGGCTGCCCACATCCCCTTCAGGTTTTGGGTCCCTGGGCAGCCTGGGTGAGGAGCTGATGGGCGTTTTCAGGCTGCCCACAGTCCTTTCAGGTTTTTGGTCCCTACTGGGGTACCTGGCCAGCCTGGGTGAGGGGCTGATGGCTGTTTTCAGGCGGCCAAGTCCCCCAGTGGGGTCCCTCACCCATTGGGGTGTGGTCAGCTTGGGTACAGGCCTGAGGGCTGTTTTCTGGCTTTCAGGCTGCCCACAGCTCCCATTGACCCAATGTCCCAGCAAGGCTAGCTGGAAGCAGGTTTCTGGGGTTTATTTATTTCTATAATTGATACACTGTTCCTTTAAGCCAAGGCTTAGGCAGGTAATGAAGCCGCCTGTCTGCTTCAGCTCCATGGCTTCCATAACTGAAAGAATGTTGCCTTAGTTAGAAGCTCAACCGGCGTAGGCAAGCAGTTTCCTCCATTGCTGGTGCAAAGGAACCTGCTGTTTGTTTCAGCTCTGAGGCTTCTATAATTACAACAATGTTGCAAATATGTTGTTGCCTGAGCCTGGAGAAGCCGAGCCACGGTAGACAGTTTACTCTTGCTGCAACGGAAGCATCTGTTTACTCCAGCTCCGTGTCTGCCAACCTCCGTCTTGACTGGGTTAATTTGCATACAGCCGCTCTGATTGGCTGGTGGGCGTAGCTCAGGCATCCCGAAGAAATGGTCAATTTCAATATTACTCTTTTATTAGATTAGATTGATAGTTTGGTTGGGTATAGAATTGTAGGCTAACTAAGATTATTCTTCAGGATGTTGTAGGAGTAACATGATTATAATATTTTGTAATGTACATTTTGAGAAATGCAGTACCATTTTCTTCTTGATCATTTGTATTACACCTACTTTACTTTTTCCAGAGCATTAAATCTCCTTTTTAAACCGTAGTGTTATAATATTTGATGATCCAGCATGTTTGTGAGAGTCTGTTATTAAAACACTATCCTGGGCACATTGAAGAACCTTTCAATTTGGAATTTCCTGCTTTCATTCTGAATTAGAAAAAATTCTTGGATGATCTAGTACCCTGCATGCTTTTATATCTTTTGTTTTTTATTTCTTATTTTTTGGGTGTCAGATTGTTAGACTGGTCTTTTAGTTGTTTGATTACTTCTCCCTCATTTTTCATTTTTTTTTTTTTTTTGGTTCTTTTTCAGGATATTTAGAGATATTTTATCAATGTTTTCATTCTAAATTTTGTTATTCTTTTCTGATATCCCATTTTATTATTGTTTTCTGAATATTCTGTTCTTATTATTTCCAGTTCTTGTAGATAGTATATCTCTTTTTTATGTTTCTGTGTATAAAATAGCAAGAATTTTTTTAAAGTTTTCTTATTGCTTACTAGAGTTCATTTTATCTCAGTTGATTTTTTTTCTACTACTTTGTTTCTGTCTTTGTTTTTTTTTTTGTCAAATATCTAAGTAGCCTTGACTATCTATTCACTGGTTTTCATTGTTGTTGTTTGCTTTGCTTTAATTTTTTATTAAGTTATGACATATGTGTCTATTCACTGTTATGACTGAGACCTCAAACAATTGGTTTAAAATCTAGTTTACCTAAGTAGGATGTTTATGTATACGATTTTTTGTTCATTCTTTTGAGATATTCAGAGTTCTTGCAGAGAAGATTCTTCTAATCTAATGGAAGGAATTATTTAAATTTCTGGAAGAATTAAACTTGTTTGTTAGCATTCTGAGGGAGCCAGGTTGGGGAAGGGAGGAGTATAAAGCAAGGGTTTTCAAAATTCAGTATGTAAATGTTCACTCACCTTTCTTGTTTTTAGTATGGTAACTAGGTAGTCAACTGTCTTTTGGTTTTCAATAGTAGCTTCTGCTGAGAATAAACCTGTCTTTTCAGGAGCAGGATCAAGGCAGGAGTTTGGATGGGTTGAAAGAGCAGCTCTGAAGAACCTTAACTGCTTCTTTATCTAATTTCCAATTAGTTTTTTTATTTTAGCCTCACTGTTCCCCCATAGTTCCAGAGATAGCTGATGCTGCCAATTCCTAAATTCTGTGGTGTAAATCAAGTTGCTCCTTGTCTTTCTTCACTGTGGGCTATGAGTCATTTTCTTTCTTGCCTTCTGAGTGAGTTAACACTCATATATCTCTTTTCAAATTTCCAAAATTATGTTGCTCTTGTCTCCTCTCCAATTTGCTTTTTCTTTGAGGGTTTATAACTTTATAATTGTCTTGAATATTATTCTGTTAGCGTTTGGTAAAGAAAGTAGAAGTAAATGTGAGTATTTAGTCTAGTGTTTTTTACTGGAAGCTATCCCCTCAGTTTAAAAATATCTTCTAACCCACAGATGAAAATTCACAAGGAACCCTGGGTAACATGAAAATGTACATACAATAATAGCTGTATAACGGACTATGAAATCAGATTACATAAAATGTATTTCTTTTTAAGAAAGATGATTGGAAGAAAGGATAAAATTTTATTTTATAATTATCCCATGACAATTACTCTTTATAAAAAATATTAGAATATATTTTCGGGGGGGGGGGAATAGACATGTCCCCCTTGGAAATAGAGTATCTCTCTAATGTCAAAGCCCAATAGAGCATTACTTAAGATGTAGCTATCTGAATTATTCCTTTACATTTGTAGGACATAATGGGAAATTGGGACTATAAATTGACATTCTCCCAAGAATAGTTGTCAGTTTAAAGACAAATCAAGAGCTATTTCACATGACTTTCATTTAAAATATAATTTCAAATGATTTGAAAGTGAGCCTTTCAATGACTTTGGAAATGATCAAGGGAATATAAATAACAAGAAAAGATAAAGGGAAATGTAGTATATAATTGGGGTTGTAGGACCATCTAGATACCACAGAGATGAGCACTGGCCTCAGACTTATTTAATAAGTTCATTAATGATCTGGAAGAAGGAGGATTCAACAAGTTAATTAAGTCAACAGATGGTCCTTAGTGGAAGTTACCAGTACCAGGGAGAACTGAGAAATAATATAGAAAGACCTGGGGGTCAAGAGCTTTGATAGCTCTGAGCACAGAAGAACAAAATTAAACTTGGGGAGGGTAATTACAATTGATACACTTTGTTCAATGAAAAAAATAGAAGTTAAACTGCAAACAATTAATGCTGATTAAAAAATAGTAAGGCTAAAACAAATTTTGTATCGGATGAGTAAGTTATTTAAACAAGAACAGAGCTTGGTGGCTCTAGAAAAACATTCATTTTAAAATGACGATGCACTTTTAAATATAATTGTATGCCTAATATTCACAAAACATTTAGTTACAGGCTGGCTTTACAAGTACAAGTAAGAGTTACTCTAACTCTCATATACTTACATTCTAGTAAGGTAGAATGCATAGATAATGGATCAATGCAGTTAAGATAAAGGAATGATGGGGAGGGTGATATGACATGGGAGGGACCACTGAGAATGGACACACTATGAAGTAGTTGAGTTTAACTTTCAAATGTGGACTCTGTGTTAATGCAGTGGTTCTCAACCTTCCTAATGCCGCAACCCTTTAATACAGTTCCTCATGTTGTGGTGACCTCCAACCATAAAATTATTTTTGTTGCTACTTCATAACAGTAATGTTGCTACTGTTATGAATCATAAGGTAAATATCTGATATGCAGGATGTATTTAGGCGACCCCTGTGAAAGGATCGTTCGACCCACAGAGGGGTCGCGACCCACAGGTTGAGAACCACTGTTAATGTGATGGAAAGTTGAGAAGACTGGTGGGTAATTTTATACGCTGTCCCTCTAGTACTCATGGTAGGAAGCCTCTTAGATCTGGGAATTGGAATAGCCTATCTGATTTCAGGGGCAATGTCAACAGAATAGAATCCCACTAAGATCTGGAGGCCAGTGAGTAGCCTGGGTTAAGTTATAGTGACAACCATATCATGAATGAAAATCATCGCTATGCAAAGACACATGTAGAAAAGATGTTAAACACTTATCAAATACCTCACCGGTGTCAAGATTGAGCACTTTACATAAATTAACTCCTTTAATTTTCACACTCACCCTACAGACTTAGACATTATTCTCATCCCCAATTTGCAATCAAGAAAACTGAAGCCTGAAAAATGTCAAAATGTCACCTAAGGTTAAATGTGCTAATAAGTATTGGGAAATTGGAGTTCAAACCAAGGCATGCCTGCTTCTAAGATGTATATATGGTTCTCTTTTCAACTGTGTTATACCATGTCTCATAGAATATTAGCATAAATAATATATGCAGAACTTATGTTTGTCTATATTTTGTCTGGTCTTCATAGTTTTAGGTACTTGTCCTAAGCAGAGAAACATTTTTTAATATATTTTATTGATTTTTTACAGAGAGGAAGGGAGAGGGATAGCTAGAAAAATTGATGAGAGAGAAACATCGATCAGCCGCTTCCTGCACACTCCCTACTGGGGACGTGCCCGCAACCAAGGTACATGCCCTTGACCGGAATTGAACCTGGGACCTTTCAGTCTGCAGGCTGGTGCTCTCTCCACTGAGCCAAACCAGTTAGGGCCAGAGAAACATTTTTATTCTGCAACTCTCATTGGCAGAGCTGGTCTTGTATGTAAAGTGTGTGAGCAGAACTCTGACCCAAAATCATTTTAAAGGAAGAACGATTTGTACCTGGGTTAATTGATTATGTGTCTAGGGAGGGAAGATTAATTAACTAATTAACATGTAGCAGAAATTACATAATCAATGCCATTCCCTACTGTTATCATCTAGATAGACTCCTAAGAGGCACCATGTTTTAAAATGTAAGTATTAATTAGTATTTTAAGAGGTAATGCTTGTTAGAATATTCACATATTCTACAAGCTTAATTAAGGAGATCCATTAAAAGTCTATCTGTCCTTCAGGTACAAGTTTCCCTACTCAGAAGGAACAATAATGACCAATTTCTTGTGTATAGGCTACTGGGCCACCAATTTTATTTTATTTCGCCCATTATATTATTATTAGTATTATTATTATTTTATTGAGTGAATTTTCATTCTCCCCCATCTTTGGCAGCCATCAGTTTGTCTTCTCTATATTTATGGGTCTGTTTCTACTTTGTTTTATTCATTTATTTTTTTGTTTTTAAATTCCACAAGTAAGAAGTCATACATATAGTGTTTGTTTGTCTCTGACTTATTAGCTTTATTAGCACTACTACATCCATTTATGTTGTTCCAAATGACAATATTTCATTATTTTTTATTGTTAAATAATATCTCATTGTATACATGTACCACATCTTTATCCATTCATCTGTTGATGGACATCTATGTTGCTTCCATATCTTGGCTATTAATTGTAATGTTGCAATGAATATACAAGTGTATATGTTTTTTTGAATTATTTTTTTAGCGTTTTTCATTATCTTCAGATAAATACCCAGAAGTGAAATGGCTGAAATGGATGGCAGCTCTATTTTAATTTAACGGAGGAGTCTCTGTTTTTCATAGTGTCTATACCCAGATCATGTGGGTTTGTTTAGAGCTGATGAGGATACCTCTGGACTATAAGAAAAATTCAGTAGGTTACAGAGAATTAAGATACACTTTATGATTTAATTTGGAAGCACTTAGAATGAGAAAGTTTCCCCATGAAAAGTGGACCAAAAACCACTAAGAAATGGGTAAATGGAAAGATAAACTGTAGGCAGCTTTACTGGAGAGTGAGCAAGACATGAGGGGAAATCCGGAAGATTATCAGTGGGAAGAGATGTCTAGGGTAACTGATAGCTTTAGACTCTATGTTTGCCCCCGTTGAAACTAATCAGAATTCCTGAGGCTACTGTATTTGTAATAAAGGTGAGGTGGTTTGAATTCAAAGTTCATCACATTTAGGAAAGTCAGGTGTCCCCTCTGGGAGAGATCAAGCAGTTTATGAAATGATTTTAGTGCACTGGTAACAAGACAATTCTTCCTAACTTTTGAATCTATATTTGGCTAGATAAAGCACATGGAAAGAAAACCCTGTTTTGGTCCTTGGGGCTAGAGACCTAAGATATATTTCTTTCTAACTGTTACTTAAATGACTTATTCAGTTTCTAGGGCTCATTTCACCCACTAAAATGGCATCAGTGATTGTGGAGAAATTTCTTCAGGCAGAGTATAGAATCCCTTCTATTATTCTAGTAATAGTAATTTCGCCTTTACTTAACACTGTATGGGAGATACCACAGGTCATGTTACCATGTAGAGCCTTGAAAAGCATGAAATATTAAGAGCACAATTCTCCTTTTTGACATCAGTAGAAATTACATTGGCCTCTCTGAAAATAACACCTGAATCAAAGTCTCAAAAAATGAAACAGCCTGAAAAAATAATAAAAAAAGTAACATCGATCCTCAAAATCAGCCAAGTAGGAAAATGTATTGATTTAGAGGAAAAAGAAAAAACCAAACACTAGCTGAGAGGACATCTGACCTGGAGAGACCAGGTCAATTGGTGCAGATGTCAGATGCCTTTTTGCCACGGTCTTCAGTTCCAGGACCACGCGGTTGCAAGTTTTGGCGGGAGCACTGTTCACCTGCACACACCTGATGATGAAACTTCCTTCATCACATAAATTGATTTTTTGCCCCAGTGCTTGTCATAGAAGCATTAGTAATTAAACGGATAGTAACCTCTGTTTTGCTCATCACCTGTAGTGTTACCTTTTTTCCTATAGAGAGCAATCTATAGGAAACGTAAGCTTGCAAGAAGCAAGTGTTGGGTGCAAATGTTTCCTAAAGCGATTTTCCAATGTCAGCTAAGGAGACGACCACATTTATAAAATTGCTTGACTCATTCACATGTACAAAATTATAAAATGATCTCTAATTCATCCAGAAAATAACAATTGGTTTCAGAATGTTAGATACAAGAGCCTAAACAGACTGCATCCCAGTGAAACAATGGCTTTCTAAGGAAAGGACTTTGTTTTTTTTTTTTTTTTTTGCATTTTTAAAATTTATTTATTTATTTATTGCATAAAGTATTACAAAGATTAGTACACATATCTCTTTTTTCCCCCTTGCCCTTCCCCCGGCCTCCCCTACCCCCCAGTGTTTTGTGTCCATTGGTTATGCTTATATACATGCATACAAGCCCTTTGGTTGATCTCTTACTCCCGCCCCTCCCCCAACCTTCCCCATCCTTGTTGCTGTAATTTGACAGTCCGTTTGATGCTGATAACAAAAGACAATGGTCTGGCCTCTAGGGCCTCTAGGGCCTCACGTGAATTGCAGAATTCACGTTTACTCGTTCGGCCAATGGTTTCCAAATACTTGCTATGTACGGAAATGACTTAAAATAAATCCAGATCGTGTGCTACTAGGGGAGATGAGAGCCATATCATTATTAGTGCAGGTTTTTAAAATGATACATTCTGCAAGAGAGCCATAAAAAGCTTTGGTAGAATTTTAGATTGAAGATACTCCTTCTGTTTGGGGGGACTAGAGGAGAGATCAAGAAAATGGCTGTGCGTGACAGCATTTGGATGGCGCTTTAAAGAATGATTCAGACACAGCCGACTCAAGGTGGAGACGTGGCCTTCCAGACAGAGAATGGCATGTACAAAATTTTGCGGTGTGAAATTACAGAAACCGCTTGGGATAGCTGAGCGATCTAGTTTGCAAGGGAGTGTGGGATTATACTTTTGCATTTAGCTCAGATGCAGAAGGATGAGCAGTTGTCTATCATCGTGTGCTCTCTCTTGTTTAATCCCTTCTCTCTCTCACTGCTCACTACTCTCCTGCCTCATTCCACCTCACAGGCAATGATTTAATGTGTTTCTTTACGTATATGTGTTCCTTTTCATGTGAATTTATTTGCTGGGTTTCTTTCTTTGTTTTGCATTTTTCACATTTTCAATTTCTTTAAATGCTATAACACTATGATTCTTCCCTTTTAAAAACTTAGCATCTTTATTTATATTTTGAGTAAAACCGGAATTTAATCTATGGCTGTACCATTTAAAATGGATTAGTAAATATCCCTTTTATTAATTATCAAGAACAGGTTATTTTAAATGCTGTATGGATAACAAGAGCAAATACAATTATGCTTCAGCTCTGCTTGGAATTAGTTGCAAATCAGAGAGGAAGTTGAGGGGAGAGAGCAGGAATAGTTAGGGCTGTCCTGTTGGGCTCAAATAATTAGCATCTTTATATAAATTTAAAATTAAAATTGATTGCTCTGAAGTCCACTTACCCAGACTGGCAATGCTGCATAGTGCAGTATTCTAAGTGTGTATTCTACATGTGCTTCCATCAGGTTTTTCTTGTACATTTTCCCTCCGAAATAAACCCAGGAGCTGCAATTTCCCTTGACCACAGCTATTGCTATTAATAGCCCCTGCGCTGTTCCCTTGTGGACCTGTGTGAGAATCAACTTGGTTCACAGACACTGCACTCTTCTGTCTGTTACTATGCGGTAATGTGTCCTCTGTGAAAACTCTGATGCTACTGATGGGAAATGATGGTGATGCTGCTGACGGAAGGTAATGGTGATACTGATAATGGAGGTTGACAGAGACAGCGGTGCATTACTAGCGCCCTTAATCCGGGCAAGTGTCTTTCTCCTGGCCTACTGGTATAGAATTTCACAGATGGAATATTTCTGTACACATTCCTGGTAGCCTACTCTGACATTCCATAGGACTTTAACATAACATCTAGCTCTGTATGTCTCTTTCCTCCTCATTTTCATACTTTTTCAACTTTAATAACACCCTCATTGGGGTCACAGAATTTTTCCTAGCATCTCAAAATTGGGGATGAGCATCATATTTTCTCTTGTTCAATACCTACCCCATTCCCCATGCTGCACCCAGAGCTTGTTTTCTATGAACTCATTCTAGTCTGTTTGTTGTGGTGGTGGTTGGTTATCTGTTTTCTGGAAAAGGAACTCACTCCCACTAAAGCAGCACGTTTCATCAAATATTTATAGCCATTTCTACATTCAGGTAAAAATCTGTCTTCATATAACTCAGCTTTTGTATAATTTAGCTGTTCGTCCTACTTTTCCAACTTGGAACCAATTAGGAAATTAACTCCTTCCATGTAACAGCTTCCAGTAGCTAAGTGGCATGTTTTAAATTTATTCTCACTTAACTTCCCTTTTGGATTAGACCTAGAGCTCCAGGCTGTCACGTTCATATTGGGTCAGAATTCTGCTATCCTGTGTCTTCACAGTCTGCCTCCCAGTTTCACTTTCTCTCTAAAGTTTATAAACGTGCCATACCCTCTGTCTCTCTCTCCATTTTTTGAGCTGAGGAAAACTTCATTTCTGCTCTGCCAAAATTAACCCGATTATAAAGAAAACTCATCATGTATTATGACTTGTTTGTACCACTAACACAGGAAGAAATTAAACTATCAGTTTCATTACTTTGTCACCTTTTAGCATCTACCTTCCCATATGATTGCACTGATTTCAGCTCTTCTCTATCTGGCTGTCCACTTGTTTCATGGTTAATAATTCCTGTCTACGTCCCTATCAGGGAGAAGCACTAGGTGTAGAAGTCATAGAAAGAGAGAGAATGTAAGAGGAGATGTGTGTGTGTGTGTGTGTGTGTGTGAGAGAGAGAGAGAGAGAGAGGGGGGGAGGGAGAGAGAGAGGGAGGGAGAGAGAGAGACGTTGAAAGCTCCTGTGTCAGTCATACAGAAAATAGAACATTTCAGACCCCAGTAGTGACCACAGTGACAAGTTTCACAGTGTGTCTTTGAATGTTGCAGAGCTGTAGACAGGTTATGGCAAAGAAAAGCACATCATTCTATCTCTATGCCTTCCTTTCCACTTTAAATTATACCACTCTTTCTGTAACATTGACTGTTAACACTGAAAGACTCCTTGCTGTAAAGCAGTCTTAATAGAACACACAAGTGTCTTTTCAGTGCGAATGTAAAAATAAAAATCTGTTGGAATGATGATATAAATCTTTAGCCAGAGGTCCTTAGGAGAAAAAAAAATTAAATACTGTAAGTCACCTATGAACTGGAAAACTGTCCAGGGTACAAGATAAGAAACAGATCATTAAAAGGAGCAAATTGGAAGACTTGGTTACTTTGACAGATTTTAAAATGGCATCTTTTTTTCCAAATTCTTAAATGCAAAATTCTTACCTTGCAAACTAAGGCCTAAGTGAAGACTATGAAGGACTGTCATACTGGGGCATCCAGCATCCTACTGAATTCAGCGATTTAGGTAGGTTATGCCATGTCCCCTGTGGTGACATGACCCATGTGGTGCAGACTGACCTGAAAAATTATTCTGAATTTCTGCTGGAGGCAGGCTTCGTTCATAACCTCAGCATTGTCCCAAGGATGCTAGGCTGCAGCTGTCAGGGAAATGTGCCTCACTGCACTTAAGGAAAGGGCTTGCAGCAGGTTTGAATTGTCAGAGAGAGCAAGGCAGGCTCCTTAGCACCTCTGATTTGAGGACAAGAAGCAACTTTGACCTTACAGCAGGCAATATCCTAGGACAGGAATATGAGTTTCAAGTCCTACATCTTGGATGCACATCCCGTCTCCACCTGCCAATAACTTTGTGATATGTGCAAACTTATAGGAGCTCTTCAAACTTAAAGTACAAAAAATGGGATAATAACTTCTACCTCACAGATGTGCAGTGATTAGTAGGTGCAGCAATGCCTTGAACCATAGCATAGTTTTAGACATCATTTCTAGCCCTTTTTTGATTTAAATGTTTTCAACAGGAAAAGAGTTAGATTGCCACTTAAATGTTAGAAAGGATGTTCAAATCTGATACCACCTTTAAATATTTATACCTAGAATCTCAAAGAACAGATGCAGGCTCATATAATTCAACCCGTCTTCTCACCAGGCCTTCCAACTGCCAATTGTCAAAAATTGGCCATTGTAACGCTTGGCTTCTCATCTGAGTTTCTTGGTGTCAATCATATTAAAATTTTTATGCAGATAAGTTTGACAATTAAAATCTAGAACAGTTTTTTTGTTTTGTTTTGTTTTGTTTTGTTTTGTTTTGGGGGAGACGGGAGCTCTTCCCATACTTCCCGCAGCCTCCTTTCCTTATCCTCTTCCTACTGGGGGAAGACAGTAACCTTATAATATCATCTGCCAGAAAATATTTAAGACTTTAGGCAAGCTATCCATCCACAATATTTGCATTTGACTAGTGATTACAATTTTGACATGAAATAGCAGTGTTTTGATGGTGTGATCTCAGACAGTGTCACAAATGTATGTGGTGTCAGCCATGATGCAGCATCTGGGTATTCCTATAATGTAGCCTCTTCACTCTATTATCAGGTTGCCAACTGTGCTCATCTGGAGAAAAATGGCAGAATTAAGAAGAAGAATTGCAACTACAGACTACCCTAATCTAATGCTTAATGGAAATCTGCATTATTTTTTAATTATTATATTTTCACTAATTCACCTTTTAATCTAGATGTATGTTCTTGGTCTCTACCACTTACTAAAGAGTAAAAATATAGGCTTTATCTCCCATCATGTGAGGTGTAGTTCAACTACAATTCTATAACATAAGAGAGCATCTGAAAGAAAGGTCTTCCTTAGTCTTCCATCAGCAGCACATGAAGTGTCTGAATTCCTCCCATCCACTTTTAAAGTCACCCTGAAATAGAGCTGTGCATTGCAACTCTTGGTTAGAATTGGATAATGATGCAGAGGTGAGAGCAGCTAAGAGCTATTTGGACCTATTGATATTGGCTAATGTCTGAAGACTTGAGCAGTGACTCAGTTATCAATATCTTCAGGGAAGCTACTGACAGGATCAAGTAAGAGGCAGCTGACCTCCTGTGGAGGCCACTCTTTGCTGCTGAAATTATTCAACAAAGATTCAGGTATACACAAAAAGCCACATACTCTATTTTTATTATATTAAATTATAGTCCTTTTTTTGAGCCCCCATTTCCTAGACAAGTGGGAATTCAATATTTACCATATTGACGAGAGTTTCTTCCGAGAGTCTTATGAAGTATCAGGAGGCACAAAACATGTGAGCATATCATATAGTGTACAGTGGTCAGTGCTGGGATGCTCACTGACGACATTTTAACATTGGAGGCTTTACAAGTAACACAAATCCAACCTAGCTTTTCTTACTCAAAAACGGAAAATGTTTTCCATAATATTGAAAACTCTAGAGAAGATTCTGGTCTCGGGCAGAGCAAGATAAAGGTGCTCAAACAATGGATGTGAATAATCTTTCTCCCATATATGTCTTCATCTGGACTAGTTTCATTATCAACAGGCTCTTGCCCCATGGTGAAATGTTGGTTGCCTGCCACACAAGGCACCCACGCTCACATGCTGGTTATCCTCAAAGCTCTTCCAGCCCCTGTGGTGTCCTTCATTGGCTCTTACTGCACTGTTTGGACTAAGTGGTGTTGATAGATTATTTTGCACAAATCACAGGGACCAAGGGAGGGAGAAGTCCCTAAACAAAAGTCAAGAATCTTACAGAAAGAATAGGGAATAAGATGTTGGTCACGCAAAAACAACCAGTGTCTACCTGGGCACTGAAAACAGGAGTCTTTCCAAAGCGGGGAGCCCAGTTTTTAGAGTTGTCTTTTACCATTCAACTCTCTCTGCTAATTCCAGCTCTGTCCTTTTTATGGAATGTTGAGAAGGAGGGACATAGACTTCCACTACCTGTAAAAGGCATCCTCCTCCCTCCTTTTATGGGTGTTGCAGAAAAGAGCTCTCTCTTTCTTGCTCCCACCTCTGCGATCAAAAGCATGGGACTCCTCCCCCTGGAGACATGTTTGTTCCTTCTCATTGTGGTACTTAGTTTTCACAAAAGACATGCGACCTGCAAGACACTTTATTGTCAGGTCTGAAATATAGCAGGAGCCTGGCTACTCCTGGAAGAAATGAATGGAAAAATACAAGGAAGAAACTATAAATAACATTTCCATACTTTTGCTTTATACTCATTTTTTTTTTTTTTTTTGATCCACAGTAGATCACACATTCAGAATGGACTGGCTGATTGCCTTAATTCTCGTCATTTTTCAAGAAGTTTTACTCATATAGCATTTAGGGGGCATATACTACAGTTCAAAGGCTTTATCAGGAACTTTGGAGTATGTGGCCCATACTAGAGCAATTAAAGTAAGACCAGATTTTCTTATTTAAAATTTCTTGTCCAGTTCTGTTTCACAGGCCCCTAGAAACTCTTGTCCTAACTATCATTTTACAGGCAAATTTAATACCAAACATACTGCGACTTTTCCAAAATGGTAGAATGCTTACAACTCCCCTTTCCTGGGGGCTTGCAGTGATGCCAGGCACTGGCATGATAGGGTGATACTTTTTACTACTGAGTCATCACAACAGCCTCATGTAAAATGGAAATAATAATGATGCAGATTAGAAATCTTAGGCACTCAGCATGTAGCTAGTATGCCCTAGAGTTGGGATTGATTTCTACCTGGGTCTCCTGTATCTCAGTCAGGGGACTTTCCTAGGTGGCCCGGAGGATCTAGTCTCTGTCAATGTTTTTCAAATTCTGCTTCTTGGAGGAACTTCAGGGTTTCAGGAGAGTCACCTTACTACTCATTGAGGATGAGATAGGAGCCCATCAACCAATACTGAGTCCTCTGCTCCCACTCCAGCCAGAGCTGCTCTGCCTTTTCCTGTCTTAGATAGGGCATGGTAAACGAGCTTACATATGGAGTAAGGTTTTGCAGAAAGATCTAGGAAGAGGTCAAGTCTCTTGATCTATAAGAGCTTCTGATGGCTGTGTGGTTCTACCCTGAGACCCTCTGGGCCTGCCAAGTTCCTCTTCAATCACACAAGCCACATTGCTGCACCAGCCTTGCTTCTTCATGCCTTCCTCTTGACTAACACCCTCACTCATTTTAACAGTGACTTGTTTAGTATCCCAATAATGACTATAATCATGTAAAGGATATAAGATTATATTGTCCTTGATTAGGTTTTTTTTAATAGTTTTGTTTTTTAAAAAAGAAAGAAGTTTCTAATTCTTGTGTGTGTACTGTACTTATTATTTCAGACCTATCATCATGTTCTGTACTAACGGAACATGAAGGTCTATGGCCTGAGGTAATTGAGGTCAGTGGAAATGTTTCCAGTGAAGATAATACGATAAATTAGATTCTGGGCCATGAGAAAATTGGCCAAAACAAACTGTTCTCCCCACGTACTATTTGCTTCTGCAGGATTTTCATTACTACCTCTGCAGCATCAATTATCACCCTTTAAGCAAATGACTCACCAATCTGTGTTCCTGGGCCTAATCCTTTCCAAACTGCATATCCGCATGCTGCTTTGAAATTGGTTTCTCAATTTGTTGAACCCTTGAACTAGTCAAAAATGGACATAGTAACTTTTCTTGACCTCAAGTAATTCCTTCTACTAAAAGTTTCTATTAATTTCCTTTCCACCGTGCCTTTCTCCCTCTCCACCCACCCCCACACACCTTTTTTTTTTTGCAAGTCTGCCAAGAATGAGGGACCTATAACCAAATTAAGTTCTGACACCTAAGGAGATGCTTAGTGGGCCAGGACAGACCCTGAACACATGTTGAGCCAACTGGATTCTGTCTTCCAGGGATTCCAAAATAGAATGCAGTGACTGAGTGAGGAAGGTTGTACTGGTCACAGGAATTATATGGTCCTACTAGAGGCCTGGTGCATAAAATTCATGCACAGGTAGGGTCCCTAGACCTGGCCAGCGATCAGGGCCAATCAGGGCCTTTCTTTGTTCCATGGCACCCTCTGGTGGTCAGTGAATGTCATAGTGAGCAATTGAACTCCCTGGTCTCCTAGTCAAACTCCTGAGGGGACACTTTGCATATTAGCTACATGTGTATATAATCTCCATGAAGATACCTAGCAGCTAGCAAGTCCTTTTAACCTCTCTGTTAAGATGTATCCTGCTTGCCCTAACCAGTTTGGCTCAGTGGATAAAGCGTTGGCCTGCGGACTCAAGGGTCCTGGGTTCGATTCCCATCAGGGGCATGTACCTTGGTTTTGGGCACATCCCCAGTAGGGGGTGTGCAGGAGGCAGCTGATCAATGTTTCTCTCTCATTGATATTTCTAACTCTCTATCCTTCTCCCTTCCTCTCTGTAAAAAATCAATAATAATAATAATAAAGATGTGCCCTGGTTTCAAAAATGTTAAAATTTAGAGAAAGGAGTATGTATACAAATGGAGGAAATACAGTACCTGTACTTTGAGTACAATTGAGGACTACTGCAGAAGTGTTTGTAACAGACAATCTTTTAAAAAAAGGAACAAAACTCAAATACATCTTCTGTCTCATCCTGTCCCTGTCACTTGAGTAGGTAGATTGCTCCACAGCCACCAGGTCCAGTGTATCTGGGACCCTACAATGAGTCCTCGCTCCCTGGAAGGGAAGCTGACCCAAATTTTTGAAGTTTCTGGGCATCTTTTTTCAGCTCCGACTGGTGCAGAGCAAGGGGACTGGAGCATCCTACCGACTGGAGCACGTGGGAAATATCCTGCTTCTGAATATATGAAAAGGAAATGTCTTGTTACCAAAGTGGAAACATTTATGAAATGGTTAATGACAGAGAAGCTTCTTTTAGAAGATGCCCCTTCTCACTACTCCCAGACAGGCCTCCCTCAGACTGACAATGGGCAGGGTGGCCTCCTACTCACCAGATCCGCCTCAGATGCTGGTAGGACCAGAGGTGGGGGCATGAGAGCACTCGCTCTTGAGGGTTTCAGCTCCAGAGGGTGTCCGATTGGAGGAGGACTGGTACCAGATTTTGTTCTTTCCCAGCCTTCTGCAGACAAACCATGATCCCAAGCAAAACGATCCTTCAAAAGATGCTCAATGTTCACGTCAGCCTCTGGACTGGCAGTGGGTCTTCTCCAAATTCCCTAGGGCGGGACTGCTGCTCCTGATCAACCAACATGGCCTTTGCCCACCGCACCTCTCCAAGCCGGGCTCGGGAGGGGTTCCCTGAACTTGCTTCCTGCACACCTAGGCTAGGATACATCTCATAGGAGGTGGCTTCAGTGTTAGGGCGGTGGCCAGGTCCTCTGGCACCTTGCCTCCTGGGCCGCAGTTCGATGTCTCCCAGCGCCCCAGCCTCAGATGCACCCCACAGTTGCCCGCACCACCGGTCACCTCATTGCAGGCCCCAGAAGCCCGGGGTACAGCTCCCCCAAGCCCCTGCCCAGCAGCCCAGCCACCATGCCCACTGCTGCTGATAGCTCTCCGCTGCTGCCACTCAGGGCATAGAACACTATGGGCACCACCATCTTTGTCATGGAGTGATGGCTACTTTGCATGTTACCCTTTTATTAGATTAGATGTTCTTAGGAGCAGAGTTGGTACTAGGAAAACTGAACTTATAGGCAAGACTATTTTTATTTTTATTTTCCTATACAAGAAAGACCTTTCCTTTTCTTTACCAGTTCAGTTTCTATTTACTTTCTATGGTCCATTTCTATGCCCTCTCCTTCATAAAGTATTTTCTGATTCTTCACTTTGGATTCTCTCTCTCTCTCTCTCTCTCTCTCTCTCTCTCTCTCTCTCTCTCTCTCTCTTTCTCTTTGAACCCTTGGAATATGTCTCTTACATCCTTCTAATGTATCTTCCTTCCTCCTTCCTTTTCTTGTGTTACAGAGTTATTAATTGCACATAATGGGGTGGCTAGTACTTGGCATGTATACTATTACTGTGCCCATGATGGGCACCATGATTTCACCACAGCTCTCTTTCCTGGAATCCCAGGTACTAACTACCTCAGAATCCTTTATTTTATTTTTTAAAATTTTATTTTATTGTTTAAAGTATTACAAATAGTAGTACATGTCTCCTTTTTTCCCCATTGACCTTCCCCAAGCCTCCCCTACCCACGCCCCCGCACCTGCCCTCATGCCACCCCCCCACCAGCACCTTGTGTCCATTGGTTATGCTTATATGCATGCACACAAGTCCTTTGGTTGATCTCTTACCTCTCAGAATCCTTTCTAACATAACACTCCAGGAAGCCACTATCAACATACACTCATGACAATAAGCATACAAAGAAGAAAAGCACACAAGAAAATGCATCAAAGTCGGGGAAAGGCAACACCATTCAAATGGTCTTTGAATTTTTAATTTTAGGACATGCAATCATTTCATTAAGAATTCATTTATGTTGAAAACAATTCAAGTAATTACATATTTCAGATGAATATTTTGTTTTGGTTAGAAAAGAGCTTGCTTGATGACTATTCTTTCTACATTACATGGCATCCCCCTTCTTGTCTATGTGGGGCTTGTTTTGTTCTTCTGGTACGTTGGACATGTCGATTGCTTTTTCTCCTCCATTGTTCCATCCTGTAGATACAAGAAAACAAACCTGTTTGAGAGAACAAGATGATTAATGTCTGAGTTGTAGCGAGTATACACTGCTTATGTCATTCATTTCATTTCCATTCCACAGCAAGCTAAGAAGCCTTAGCTATTTTGGAAGGTGCATTGCCAACTGGGGAAATACATTCTGAGTAAATTTCAGGTTCCATCGGGTTTTGTTTTAAAACAGAGAGGAAGTGGAGTAGGGAGAGAAAAAGAGAGGAGAGAAAAGAGATAATTTTTTTCTCCACCTTATTTTTTTTTAATTCTTTTTCACATTTTCTGTCCTGGTCTCCTTTCCAACAGTATATTCACATGATTCAATAATTTACCACCTAACATAAATCAGATACCAGTCACAGTTAAGTGTGATTTGTTATATGTGTGGATTTCTGTTTATGGTATCTTTATTGAGATTTTCAGCAATAAGATATAATATGTAATCTCTACCCATTTAAAAGCCTCATGCTGTTTGATCACAAAAATGATTTGCTTCTTCCTTATCTCACTGGAGAGAATATTCGATACAAGTGTGCCTACCATGAAGTCCCATGGTGCTGTGTGCCTGGTGAGCTCCCCACCCTGTACAGGAGCATATGGCATGTGCGGATCTGTGGGATTACAGACGCTATAGCTGGAAGCTGATCAAAGCAATGCAATTATGGAGGGATTAGTTTAATGCAAACCAAAAATTTCTGCTCCCCTTCACCTCCCCCCACTCCAACAGATGGCATATACTATGATATCTTTTGAAGAGACTATAACCTGGCCAATTTTTTTTCCCCTTTTGATATACCTAATGTAGTAGAGATAGGACCAATTTGAAAGTCAGATTACCCAAATTCAAATACTGGTTTTCTCATGAATTAGTATTATAACCTCAGGGGTAATAGAGTACTTTCTGCTTTTCAATTTGCTCATCTGGAAGTGAAGAAAATACCATCTAATTTACAAGGTTGAGAGAATTAAATGCAGTACTTGGGACAATGTCCAGGCATACTATCTGTCATACAGTAGGCACTTAGGAAAAAGTGTTGCTCTCCTGTTATATAAGGGGAAGGATGAAAAGAGGAAATGAGCGCTCAGAGACGCTTTATAGTTTCATTGAGTTTGTAAACCAGTTTGTGGGCTTTGCTCTGTTGTACACTTCTCAGGAACTCTTTTTTTGCAACCATAACCTTGAGGAATATTTATTTCCATGCAATGGCTTTAATGTTCATGCATATACATGAATATGTACCTATCAATAACAATAAATAATAATGAACCTTAGCTGAGGTAGCAGAGAGTGAAAATAGTGAGGCTTGTGTTAAAATGTTATTTGGGTTCTATAACATCACTGAAACTTGGGCAAAGGTGGGGGAAGCACTCAGTTGAGATGCAAAATTCAAGAGGTTGCCAAAAACCTCATTTCCGAAGGAAATAATATTCTAATGCAGTTTTATAATTAAAATTAATATACAAAATCTATTAACAAAATACCAAGTTTCTAATAAAGAGAGCATGTAACAGAAGTGGGATTCAGGTACAGTAAGTAAGATGGGTTGGAAAATGCTGGTGTGAAGGTCAATGAAAGTATGAAGTCTCTGAACTAGTTCCTTTTGGAGATATTAAATGTTGGTTGGGAGATTTTGGAGAAGAAGCAGTTTGACAAACTTGACTCAATGACTTTGACTGTCAATTTAATGTGAGGCTTATCTTATATTGATGTTCTTTTTCATCCCATTGGTTTTCAATAACAGGAACATGTAGCCATCTAGATTTTCTTGTTTGAGGAACCTTAACCAGAGGCCATAGTGGGAGAGGGAAACTTAATAGTAACTAATTTTCTAGTATAATGTTGGCAAGTTTGCATTTTTCACATTCATTCAAGGAAAGTATTTATATTGTCAAACAGTTTGGTTGATGGAAAATAATAGCAGCTTTTTCATCTAGTTACTTATTTTCTGTGAGTTTATAGTTATCAAAAATTATGTTCAGTCTGCCCAGCATGGCTCAGTGATTGAGCCTTGACCTATGAACCAGTCGGGAGCACATGCCCAGGTTGCTGGCTTGATCCGTAATGGGGGGTGTGCAGGAGGCAGCCCATCAATGATTCTCTCTCATCATTGAAGTTTCTCTCTCTCTCTCTCTCTCTCTCTCTCTCTCTCTCTCTCTCTCTCCCTCCCTCCCTCTCTCCCTCCCTCCCTCCCTCCTTTCCTCCCTCTCTCTTTCTCTTCCTCTCTGAAATTAACAAAAACATTTTTTTTTAAATTGTATTCAAGAGAAAGAAGTTTTCTTCTAAATCTGGGTATCAGAAACTTGTTAATTTTGTTTGGGTTGTATTCTGTGAATTTGTAGATAAATATAAATTAATGTTATTGCTAATAAATAATGTTATCATTTCTGAGTGCCTATGCTATACCAAACAAGG
>PVJC01014394.1:10257-28104 GCA_004026665.1 Murina feae | reverse complement strand
ATGGGCAGCCTGAAAGCCCGTCACCCAGGCTGGTCAGGCACGCCAGCAGGTGGGCATCCCTCGAGGGGTCCCAGACTGTGAGAGGGCACAGGCCGGGCTGAGGGACCTCCCGAGTGCACAGAGCGGCTGCAGGGCGGGACAGCACAGGACCCAGGACCCGTGATGGGAAACAGGCGGCAGGATTGGAGGGCACCGGGAAGCGGGTAAGAGGCGGCAAGGGGCCGGTGGCCTGCTTGGTGGCTTCCCAGGCCCTTTGCGGGGCATCGTGGAGCGGGAAAGCAAGGCTGCAGGGGCCGGGGTCCTGCTTGGCAGCTCCCAGACCCCTTGGCGGCACTGGGAAGTGGGAAAGGAAGGCAGCAGGGGACGGGTGAGTGGGAAAGAGTTGGCGGCCTGCTTGGCGGCTTCCCAGGTCCCTTCCGAGGATCAGGGAGCAGGAAAAGGCTGGCCTGACCACGAGGCGGGTTTTTCCCTGCTTTCTGGTGGCTGGAGGAAGATGGGCAGTAGGCAAGCTTGGGAGGCAGGCCGCCCACAGCCCTGGTCACAGCTCAAAAAAGAGAACAACATGCTGGGGAGGGCAAGAGTCTGAGAGATCATCATAGAGGGGGTGCCTGCTCCAAGCCTCCACGGTGTGCCTGGGGGCAGGCCCCCAGCAGGTAGACACACACAGGAGGACTGCTCCGAGCCTCTGATGGGGTTGGGGGCAGGTCCCCAGTGATGACACACACACATACACACACACACACAAAAGGCGCCTAGCAGACTGGGGCCATCATAGGACATCCACTGAGGGGTCCCAGACTGTGAGAGGGCACAGGCCGGGCTGAGGGACTCCCTCCACCCCGAGTGCACAAATTTTTGTGCACCGGGCCCCTAGTAAGTAATAATTACAAATTCAAACATTTTCAAAGTGATTTGCAGACAAAAATTTTATTAGAAGTTAACCCATAGCTATTTATGAGGTTTAAAGTAAAAATATTTTTTCCAAAGATTTAAATTAATCATATAAATAAAAGTGGAATTATTTTGTCCATCCTTTCATTTTCTTAGTGAAATATGTAGAAAGAAATGGATTTGTAAAGGATTCACTTCTTTCTTGGCCTTGTATATTTTACAATACTGGCTGATTTAATGCCCAGTTACCTAATCAGCCTATTCAGAAGTGGGTTTTACCCAGAGGTATGCATCAGAATTACCTCGGGCGCTTTTTTAAGAGCCATCCGACCCTTTTCAAATTTAGATATTTTCCACCAAAGCTGAAAAGCAATGATATATCACTAAAAAAAGTGGAGCGATTGCCTCTCTAGTAGAAGGACACTGGTGCCATCTATTACTGTGATCTATGTGCAGTACGAGCTTTCCGAAGAAGTCTGTCACAGAGAGCTATGACACACTTCATTATCCCATTGTTCTAACTGTGGACATGTTCTCTCAGACATTCCCACTGTAGTTCTATTGTCTAGTTTACCATTTCTAAATGCAAGGTTTATTGCCACTTGGACAGCTGAGAGCTAAATGGAAAATGTACGTGCATTCGTTTCGTTCCAACACATTGTGATGTGGCCAGATTAATTAATCGTGTAGCTAATTAAAAGAGACTGCACATGTGAGTGGGAATACTAACAACCCACAGTTGAAAAAACTCTGCAATTCACTGATTCTTACACTCGTGGATGACAACATTCTGTGCAGATTCCCATGTGACACATCCGAGTTGTTTTTCTCTCTCTAGAGGACTCTCTAATTTACCTTCTGAAATTCAAAGAGCTCAGGCATGAAACGTATCTATCCCAAAGGAGCCTGCCTACTCAAAAGTACATATATATCCCTCTGGGGCCCAGGCAGGGGGCTGCCGCGTTGTGCTTTGCATGCTTCCCTTCGGTGTTCTCCTAGGAGAACCCAAAACTGACTGCTCCAGGTCACTAGCTCAGCTCCTCATCTACCTGGCAGAAGGCTCGGAACCACAGGCTGCATTCGGGCTGGCTTGTGCTTGCTCCACACCCTCCTTGGGCCGCCTGTTTTTTAAATCAGTTTGGTCCCAGACTTGAGTGACATCACACAACACTGTTGACCTCTGTCCCAGGTAGGACCCAAACAATTTTGCAAGACAAATAAAAGCAAGCTGCATCACAGGGTCACCTAAAGGGTCATAAGGATTACTTACAGAAAACAAGGAAGGGGTACACACACTACGCAATTTTACATACATATATATATATTTATTTACCTTTTATTAAGCAATAAGGTATACAAAAGAGCAGAGGTATTTTGACTGAAACAGGTGTGGCTATGGGCTGGCACTCAGGTTCCTGCTTTCTTTACCCACATCTGATTTCCTGGCTTCCATTCCTGTCCCAGGAGATGCTTTGGCATCCTGAGGATTATTTATAATCTTTTTATATAATAAAAAGGCACCTGAAGAAGGGCCAAGTCTTACATGCTTCTGTTCTGTTCTGATACTCCCTCTGCTTTCTGGAGTTGCTCTTCTCTTTCCTCATATCTACCGGTGAAGCTCCGTGAGGACCTCACTCAAATATCACCTGTTTCGAGGACTCTCTCCAAGACAAAATTGATCTTCCCTAGGGCAAATGATAGGTGCTTCTATTATAATTATAGGGATTGCATGTCTCAGATATTCTGGGACAATCTCAGCTTCTAATATTAGATCTTAATATGTACTTGGATTCATTTACTTATCAAATCACATTTCAATTTTTGTTTTGAAAATAAGATAACACTAATTCCAGCTCTTATTGCACTCAGCTTTATTTCCGAGTTATCAATCTATGAAAGCATCATAAGGTATATATTCCCAAAGAGTCTGGACTGGTTATTTCATCATAATCAATAGTCATTCTTCCTCCTCCCTCACTTTTTCTTTTTCTTTTTTTAAAATATATTTTATTGGTTTTTTACAGAGAGGAAGGGACAGGGATAGAGAGTTAGAAACATTGATGAGAGAGAAACATCGATTAGCTGCCTCCTGCACACCTCCCACTGGGGATGTGCCCGCAACCAAGGTACATGCCCTTGACCAGAATTGAACCTGGGACCCTTGAGTCCGCAGGCCAATGCTCTATCCACTGAGCCAAACCGGCTCACTTTTTCATCATGGTTGTCATCCTTCAATAACTTACTGATGCCCTGAACACACCATGCAGTGCTGTGCGCTTGCTTTCATTACCTCACTTAATTTTTACAAAAACTCTGCAAGGTAAGAATGTATTGATCTCTATTTTGTGAGGAGGAAGCTGAGAAAACCCAGCAAGTGACTAAGCTGAGACCTGCCAAATCCAGACTCCTTTTCTTATGCTGCTCTGCCACCCTCTGTGCTCTGCACATTCTAGAAATGCTTATTCTGGTGAATACTGAGTGAATATGGGCTCAGTTGTTCAGAATTAAAGGCATAGAAAAAGCACACATGAATATATATCTAGACTGTGAGCTGAAATATTTCCCTTTCATGTTTTCATGATTCAGAAAAGAGCTTTGTACTAGTGTCCTCTTAACTAACTGGTGGTGGAGAAGCTAAGCGAAGCCATTAGAATTTTCTTTTTACCGGCAAACTGTGATTAAGGAAATGGGCATCCAAAAACACGGCAGATACTGCTCCGTGATTGACGTCTGAGCGATGCTAGACTATCTGAACACAGGCTGGCATTGGTTCACCAGGCTGAGGCCTATCTCTGGCTTCATACAATATTCCTGGGAGATGTACTATTAGCTTATTATTGTCTAAAATAAACTAGCTGACCATTTCCAATGCTCCCTGGCTGAGCATATGAGGAATGGAGCAGGGATGCTGCTTTAAGAGAACATCTTCAGAGAATGGAGTGGGACAGAGGAGGGGCCTAGCAAGATGCAGAAAGAAGCTGCTATGCTCCTGACTTCAGTGCTATGTTCCCAGAATTGTCAGAAGCACATGTAAGGACAGGGACAGTGGGAGGTACATGATACTCAGGCCTTCCTGGATGCCCACTGGGTGCACACTGTGTGCTAAGAGAGTGGAGGATACAGATGATTATGATACACAATTACATATCAAGATGTTTATAATCTAACATTAAATTTTACTGTAAACTATAATGAACTACATGCTGTGGTTAAACATCTTTTAAGATAAACCTCTACCTCATACCATATACTAAACCAGTTCCCAATGGATTATGGATTTAAATGTGAAGAGTCCAGCCCTAACTGGTTTGGCTCAGTGGATAGAGCGTCAGCCTGTGGACTAAAGGGTCCCAGGTTCGATTCCGGTCAAGGGCATGGACCTTGGTTGTGGGCACCTCCCCAGTAGGAGATGTGCAGGAGGCAGCTGATCGATGTTTCTCTCTCATCGGTGTTTCTAACTCTCTATCCTTCTCCCTTCCTCTCTGTAAAAAATTAATAAAATGTATTTAAAAAAAAATAAATGTGAAGAGTCCAACTTTAAAACTTCTAGAAAAATGACTGTAAGACAGGAAAGAATTTCTTAAAACATAAAAATGCAAATAACAGAGAACATTGATATATTGGAGTTTATGAAAATTAAGAATTTGATTTTATCAAAAGAGATCATAAAGGAAAAGGAGTTGCCACAAGCTAGAAACGATATTTGCAACACATATAACCAACAAAAAGACAATATCCATCATGTATAAGGACCAATAAGGAAAAGACAATAATAATAGAAATGTGGGCAAGAGACATCAACTTAAGTATCACAGAAGATGAAAATGGATAAGTCAAACATAAAAAGATGTTCATTAGTAATCAGGAAGAAAATTATAGCCATAATGGTATAGCATTTCATATTCACTATACTAACAGAAATTCAATAGCAATTTTATATCAAATGTTGACAAGGATATAAAGCAGCAGGGACTCAGATAATGCATCTAGGAGTTTATATATTGTCACAAACATTTTAGAAAAATTTCTGGCATTATTTAGTTAATTTTATGTTGCTCAAACCCAGGACCCAGCAAATCTACTCTTAGGAATAGGTTTAGAAATTTTTCCCAAGAGAAAGTCTTGCACATGTGTCCCAGGAGACTTTTGCAAGAATGTCCTTAACCCCAGTTTCTAATAGTAAGGAAACTGGAGCCCAGCTGGCTGGCTCAATAATTAAGCATCAACCTATGAACCAGGAGGTTAGGGTTTGATTCCCAGTTAGGGCACATGCTCAGGTTGTGGGCTTGATCCCCAGTGTGGGGCATGCAGGAGGCAGCTGATCAATGATTCTCTCTCATTATTGATGTTTCTAACTCTCTCTCCCTCCCCCTTCCTCTCTGAAATCAATAAAAATATATTAAAAAAAAAAGAAAACTGGAAATTACCCTAATGCCCACCAACAGGAAAATGGGTAAACTCATATTCATATTATAGGAAACTATGCAGTAGAGAAAATAAATAACTACAGTAATACAGATTAACAGTGATTTTCACAAACAATTTTGAGCTCAAAAAAATCAAGAAAATATAGTTTTATGTCTATAAAAGTTTAAAATGTGAAACTAAACAATATGTTGTTGAAGGGTATATTATCTGTGGTAAACTATCAAGAAAAACAGAAGAATGAGGGACACAGAATTCAGAAGAGGCATTATCTCTGGCAGAGAGAGGGTGGGCGGGAGAAGAGAGAGAGAAGGCTTCCTATAGATTGGCACTGCTTTATTTCTTAAGCTGGGTAGTGATTTGCAGGTAGTAATTTTATTATTGTTATTGAAACTGCACATATATAGTCTATAATCTCTTTTCTACTTCACTGTATTTCATAATGAAAATAAATTCAAAAGTGTGTTATGGGAGTGTTGATGAAGGAGCACTTCTGAATGTGGGTGGAGGATGGGTGAGAGGAAGGAACCAGCGAAGATGTCATGAGGTCATCAGATTGGTCCTTGAAAGCTGAGTAAGGTTTAAGAGTAGAAATAGACAGAGAGGAAATTCTACTTGGGAAAGCAAAGGGTGAGGACAGGTAAGAAAGTGAAATGGCAGTGTGGGCCTTGGCAGCAGTAACATTTTAAGTAGAAACTGGTGGAATAAACTAGCATCTAAGGCTGGAAAATTGCATTGGGTCAGACTGTTTAAGGCAGTTTTTGTTTTGTTTTGTTTTTTAGGGTTAGGGCTAGGGTTCATAGATAGAGAGCACACAGACAGCTCTGATGGTGGTGGTGGGGTATTGAGGTGTGTATATGTGTGTGTGTGTGTGTGTGTGTGAAGGGATTGAGCAAAAAAGAAAAAAAAAGAGAAAGAATTCATGGACAGGGACAACAGTGGGGTGACTGCAGTGAGAAGGAGAGTGGGTGGAGGTGGAAAAGGGTATATAGGGGATAAATGGTGATGGAAAAAAAAACCCAATGAAATAAAGGGAAATAAACAAACAAAGAAAAAACAATACAAAAGAAAAACTTAACACATTTAGATCTTATCCTGCAAGCAAGGCTGGGCTGTTGAAAAATTTTGAGGAGACAAGGTTTGATTACATCTGCGATTGAGAAATATAATTTTAGCTGTGGTCTGAAGCATGAATGGGAGAAACTAGAGACAGGTGGGACCCATCTGGCTGCTGGGAGAGGATAACAGGATAACAAAGCTAAAGGTCTGTCCAACTACAGCTGGAAGGCTCGGGAGGGTTGGGGGAGAGTTAAGAGATCAACTGAAGGACTTGTATGCATGCATATAAGCACAATCAATGGACACAAGACACTGGGGGGTAGGGGAGGAGGGGGGAAGGTCAAGGGGAAAAATGGAGACTTATTTAACACTCTTTGTATTACTTTAAGCAATAAAACAAAATTAAACAAACAAACAAACAAACAAAAAAACTAAAGGTCGATGATGGCAGTGGCTACTGGGATGAAAGGAGAGAATACATACTTTGGGATCTGACTTGTTTCCTTAGTGTATGTGTCTATTTCCAGGAAGACACAGACTGAAGAATGTGTACCAGCTTCCTTCAGGCCAGCCCCGCCCAGGACCGAGCACACTCCTGAGTTAAGTAGCTATTTCTGAGCATTAACTCAGCAGCTCGTCCCTATTCCCCTTGGTGTTACTTTTCAGTTTTCCTTTCCATTTCCTTCTGGAACTCGGAAGGCAATTTTTGAAAATGACCCAATAGTCAATATTTGCTAGCACCTTTCTCTGCTTTTTTATGTTTGACTTTAACGTCCCTTTCTGGGCTTAGCTATTCCATTTCTGGGTTTAGTACTCTTCTCTGAAGATTCGTACACAAGCACCGTCATGCTAATAGATTGAGATGTCTCCTTATCTTTCTGCAAGAGGCTGATATTGCTGACAGTGTCCTAAGGACACTGGGATAGTCACCCTCTTGGCAGATAATTGCACAAAGACCTGGGACACTGAGATGGCATCATGTCAAGAGCTGGTGGCTGGTTTGAAATGGAAAATGAGTGCCTTACATGTCCAACAGGCAGCTGGAAATTCAGGTTAAGCATTTAGGAGACATGTCAATACACACCTCCCCAAACGACCATATAATGAGACAAGATTGCCTTGGTTACTGTGCTTCACACAGGATCGAGAAGAGGTGATGGCTGCCACTGTACAGAAGTACTTATTACAAAACAGGAATCTTGTCAAGTTGAACCACCCAGAGGTCAGACACAGTAAGAACTTTTTCACCTGGAGGAGGCAGCAGCCCTGTCCCACAGGCAGGTGTCAGGAAGCAGCAGGGAAAGCCAGGGTCGGGTCTGAGGATGCTGCACCACCAAAGAGCTAACGCACAGGGCACCTCAGAGGAGGACTGTGAAATGCCTGCAATCACGGTGAAGAACAGAGCATGTGGCTTTCGATATCTTCTGAATCGCTCTGCCCTGCAAACCCAATCCTGTGTGAGCCAGGAGCAAGGTGTATTCCACGCCGTTCATTTTTCTGATTAAAATAGAGACGTGGAGTGGGAGATTGGGCCAACTGAGCGACTCCTTGCCCACCCACTGGAGGGCTTCAGTACCAGGGCAGACATGGAATGACCTTTCCTAAACTTCATAGAGAAGAGATTCTGATTTCTTCTCTGATAGAGACTGAGGAATGATGGCTTTTAGTATAAGAGAGGAAACTACGTTCACAAATCTGCCTCTCATTGAAGAGGCCAGTAGAATGTTTTTCACATCACAGCAGTGGTTTGTAACTTTCCCATTCTCTTCCTTAGGCAACCAGCTCTTACACACACACACACACACACACACACACACACACACACACACACACCCCAAACAAAAAACTAACAATAAAGCCATGAATAATTAAAATGCAAAGATCCCCCCCACTTCTAATTCATTCCATGTCTACTCTTTCAGCACCGAGATGCCATCCTAACACTGACCCTTTGATTCCTTACCAAACCTTTCACTAGCCTTCAGGGGAAGCTGCTTTGGAACTGGTTCAAAGTTGGGCAGTCAACAGGAGAAACAGAGGAGAGGATGGAGCCCTTCCCCTCCTGGCATAATGAGCCCGAATAACTGGCAATGGAATCTCATACCAGCGGCTCTGCTCCCTACGGCTCCCTTCAATAATCAAGACAACGCTCTCCCTCAGCCCTGAAAGGAACACGTGTAGCTCATTTGACACAGTGTTCAGGTCAGACACTGCAAAGAAAAAGGTAATGGGTTTGATCTTCGTGAGAGGGTTTTCTTTTCTTCTAAAAAAGGGTTGGAGCAGAGCTCACACCATAAAGGAAAAACCTCACATTTGCGGACGATCTGAAGGGTGATTCAGAGTGAAGGCTGAGAGACGACTGGTG
The DNA here is from genome assembly GCA_004026665.1 of Murina feae. NCBI lineage: Eukaryota > Metazoa > Chordata > Mammalia > Chiroptera > Vespertilionidae > Murina > Murina feae. The sequence continues at coordinate 19,364 of PVJC01014394.1, read as the reverse complement.
TGGCTCAGAGACGCGGGCTGTGATGACATGCAAAGGCGCTCACTTTATGCACAGACAAGCTTTCTGTGTTTGCTGAGTGTCGGCACCTGGAGGTGATGTAGCAATGATGTTCGCACTGCAGGGGCCCCGGAACCATCTATCCAAGCCCAGACACCTGCTGTGTTTCTCCAGTTGGACAGCTTGATTCTTAAGTACTTACTCTTTCTTCTCTAAGGCTTTGGATTTTATCAAACTTTTTAGCTCATTTATTTGCCTTGACCTGACCGGGCTCCGTTCTGCAGCATTCTGATATTCTGCCAAAGCCTGGTTTTCCTGCCATTCGACTAATTGCACTGCCTTCCAGTATACCTGTAACCCTTTATTCTGTCATGTTTTGCATACCTCATGCTTTTGAAGTCCTTCATTATTTCCTGCTTGACCTTATCTTCCTTTATTTCCATTCTTACCTTGTCATTCATACCTTATGATAGGGAGTTTATGCATGAGGAAAACAAGACTTGAAATGCCACATTGTTTAAGAAAATGATAGGCACATAAGATTTTAAGTACACGCCCTCACTGCTACTACAAAATTTGTAATAGTTAAATGAGCCCCAAAGAGGACAGTGCATGTCAGTGAGACACTCGGGCATAAAAAGCTTTCTGTAGGTTAGACTGAATCTGCCTCTTGTGTTCATATACTCAGTTATTTATGAACCCATGTCCTGGTTCATCAGGCGCCTTTGTGGCCATGTACTTAGTGAGCATGGCCAGGGGACCTGCGGAGCTGGCAGACACGCCTGCAGTGTTCTGCTCTTCAGCGGTTTCTGCTCACATATTCATTCCAGGTGTCAGGCACTGGGGTACAGTGGGGAGCACAGAGCAACATCTTTCCTGATCTCATGGAGTTTATACCCTGAGAGACAGACCTCATAACATAATCACACACACAAAACTGTATAGTTAGCACCATGAAAAAATGCTGTGAAGAAGTTGTGAGCCAGTGACAGGTGAGTGTGACCTGACTGGATTCTCTGGGAGAAGGTCCTGGAGCTGGACAAGGAGGAGTTAACCAGGTGAAGGGGAGAGGGAAGAACATTTTAGAGGGAGGGAGCAACCTGTGTAAAAGCCCCATGAGCAGGAGGAAGCACATGGGTTGGTGTGATGATGGGAAGCAAGGGGAGCCTCAGGTGAGATGAGTTGGGAGGGAGGCCAGAACACGCAGGGCACCAGCAGTCTTGTGACGAATCTCATCTTTACCCTCAGAGAAACACGGTGCCATGGGAGGGTTTTAAGCAATGGGCAGACAGAACAGGTTTGTGTTTTGTAAAAGAACCATCTTATGTAATAGACTGGATGGGAGGGTGGGTGGAGGAAGGCAAATACTTGATTAGTATTTGAAAGGTTTCATAGCCTCTTGACACACACACTTGAAACATGCATTCTGTTTATGTGAGCTCAGAGTAAGAAGTGCTTTAACAGAAGTATAGGTCTTGTGGAGAAGAAGGGTGGGGAAGAATAGAGAAGAAAATGTAGGAATAGCGAACTAGACACTTTGTCCTTTCTGGAAAATATAATTCTTATTTTACAGATGAGTAAAATTGACTCTGTGTTAAATAACTTGCAGAATATGATGACATGCTGTCAATTCTATGAATTGCTAGGGTTCATTCAGTTGGCCAGAAGGACACTCTCTCCCTCCTCACCCAATGTGCATACTCCTGCTGCTGCCCAGGAGGCCTGCTATTTGGTTACAGAGCTATAGAGCAGCCATTTGTAAGCTTCTGGCAGGTAACTTATCCAAGGTCAGAGCTAGACAGCCAGTGAGTCAGTTGCATATCAGGTCTGAGTGGCTCCTATTCTTTTTACTGCCCCATAGTTCCTTACAATAGAGGAAGAAACTATGGAAAAGGAAAGGGCCTGAGATAGGGAATGGACTAGGAAGTCACTAAGACAGAGTTTTCAGGTTGAGGAAGAAACTGAGTGAGTTTAAGAGACGGTGAAAGTATCTTAGATTAGCCTATTGACAACAAATGAAGTGAAGTAATTCTTCAATGTGTGTCAGCGGCCAGAGGCTTCACTGAGACAGATCCACTGACGGGTGTCTTTCACTATTTTTACCCAGCTATTTCCTGCCGAGAAATTCTGTGTGCGACAGTCTCTTGTTGCTAAGGGAGACAGCCTTCCTGCTTTGCTTCTCTGGATTCAAGGGCAAATTAATTCAAGACAGAATGTCATGCCATTCAAGTTTAAAGTCAGGATAAAAGCAAGATATAAAGAGAGCTCTTCCCCAAATTCAAGTAGCTAAGCAGGTCTACGCACTTATGTCCCAGAAGTGGACTCAGTGGAAGATAAGGTGGGGTTCTTCTCAGTGGTCCCCAGGAATCTGCAGACTACTAGCCGTGTCCCCTCCCAGAGCAGACGCCTCTTAGACCTGGCAGGAAATAACAGACAGGAAACAACTCGGGCTGCCAAAATAAGTTTCCTCGGAGTAAGAACCATCTTCAAAATGTCCAGTGCAGAAATGAGGCACAAGATCAAAAGTGTACACAGCATTTTCTCAGCATGCACATTTCTGAGGCACATCGAACATTTCCGCATTAATCTCCCTAAAATCGTATCAGGGCATCAGAGAGCACTTTTGATTGGCTGTAGTGGGACCTGACCCTCCTGGTGTGGCAACTGCTTCACCCCTCCCTGACCACATCCATTCCACCTCCCCTTGCTCTAGTACCTGTTTATAACAGATAACACAAATAGGGCGTTGGAAACCTCACGTTGCCTATAGACGTGTGTGTTGTTTTTTTTTTTTTTTTTTTTACCTGCACAGCTTTTTTAAATTAAAAATTTTTTCCAATTTAATTCTTAAAAATACAGATTTTTGCTTTTTCTTTAAAACAACAACAACAAAAATTCAGAAATGCAGAAAGAGGAAGCCAGTGTTCCACTGATCAGCAGTTGTCTTAGGTTAGTAGTGGCTGCTCCATTCTTCACTCATTTATGCTACCTATGAGTTTGTGACCATCCTCACTTTTGTGAGGTGGTGGGCCCAAGCAGAGCTGCTGGCAAAGTATGGCAGAGGGTGAGGAGGAGACCATGCTTCTCTCTGCCCAGAACCCAGTAGTGTGGGCACCACGAGGGCTGGAAGCCTTAGGAGCACCCAGGTCAGTTCCTTAGCTGTCCTCAGGCAGGGCTGTAGCAGCAGTAAGGACTCATCCATGGCTTTGTGGGCCCCCTGCCCACACAAAAGGGATTGGAATTGGAGAGGAAGGAGACAAGGTATGCAGTGGGCACATGTAGGGCACCCTCTGGGGCTCCCACATGGAGACACTGAGAAGGAGACTAATTGCCAGTTCTAAGAGTGAAAGCAGTTTTGGCAATCGCAAATTGCTCATTGAAGATAAATGTAACAAACTCCTGTTTCTGATAAGATAGGGGATGACCTTACCATGGTGAACAGACAAGAAAGTAGAGAATATTCTAATGCCCCAAACAAAGCTAATGTAGGACTCCTGGAAGGTAAACACGTGCCAAAGGGACATTGTACCCAAAAGTACCTGCCAATTTCTGGGAAACTTGTTTGCAGTTTGATACATGGGCATTAAGGATAGAGAATATAGCTTTGGGACTACAAAGGAGATATCTACATAAACTAGAACCCCAAAGACTATTCAAAACAGGTAGAAAGAATAAAAAGAGTGACACAGAAAAATCTAGACTAACAGAGAAGCGACAGAATAAAATGATATAATTAAATAAAAATATTAGTAATAAAAATTAATGTATGTTGATGTAATTGATCCAATGAAGATACATCATTAAAAATAGAAATACAGCTATAAATACCAGAGAAAGACAAAAATAAGGATATAGAAAGTTAAAAAGCAAAAGATAAAAGAGACATACGAAACAGAGAAACCTAGTGTACTATTTACAACACATTTATCTTGAAATTAAAATGCATTGACAGAGATATGGTAGGTTACTGCATGATGACAAAAGATCCAATTCACCTGAAAAATATAACAAATATCTGAGTGCCAAATAACATGGCTTTACAACATATAAAAGTAAACACTGACAGATCAAAACACTTGACAAAATCATTACCAAAAAAATGTTTTCAAGCACCTAGTTCAATATGTAATAGATCAAAATTTGTAAACATATGAAATATTTGAATAATATAATAATCAAGCTTTATCCAATGAACAAGTCTATATCAAATACTGCACTCAACAATTATGAAATGCGAATTGAGAAGACAAGGCAGGAGTGATAACAAGCAGGAAAACAGTACCCTCTAGGGTTTTTCAGAGGCATGCCTACATTGAGGATGTGAGTATGACAGCCACTTGTCCGTTTTGAAAAATTAAAAATACCCAAAGGGGAAAAAACATCAAAGACAAAAACCTGAGAAAAAACTTGGAAGTACAGAAACCCAAGTCAAGTAGGAACTTATTAAAAAAAATTATGTGCAACTTGAGAGAGCTGTCATTATTTATATCAAAGATACATTTCGCATTTAATAAAGAAATACACTCTTTAGAGAGAACCAAGATGGTGGCATAAGGTATATACCTAAATGTGCAGCTTCCCACAAACACATTAAAAAATACAACTATAAAGCTAAACAGCCATCCTCCAGAACCAAGGGAGTAGAAGCTTTACAACTAGAAGGCTAGAGAAGGAGTGTATTGAGACTGAGTAGAAGTTCTCAGCACCAAAACTGAGAGGTACGGACGCGTGCAAAATGGTGGTGGCATGGGCAAACGGTGGCAGCAGCAGCACCTGGGTTGGAAGGAGATTATAAACTCCAGGGTCGCACTGATTGCATTTCGGGCTGTCGGGCAATGGGGCGGAAGACGTGTGGCATTCTAACAGAGCTGTTAGTAGCGATCACTGACACAGAGCTCTGAGACTTGGGGACTCAGGGGCATGCAGACACCAGGGGCTATGGTGTGGAGATGCCAAAACCGGGAGAAGCTGCGGAGTCCGCTGAGGAGCAGCCATCTCGGGTTGCTCCGTCCCAGTGATTCTAAGGCCACACCCCACACAATTTACAACCCCACCCAAAATGTGCGCCTGTCTGCCTGCAGCATAACCTAACAGACTGCAGCTGGGACAGAGATCTCAAAAAGCTCCAAACCCCAAACAATGAGGAGAAAGGCCTGAAGGTCATTTTCTCCCAGTGATACCTCCTAGTGATAACTACAACAAGACTGTGCACCAAGCCTTCAAAGGTGTACAACAAGAGTGTCCACCCCAGGTAACTGGGGAGGCTGAATCACTGGGCCCTATAGGACATCTAGCATAGAAAGCCACTCTATCAATGCAGGGAAGCAGCCAAAATGCGGAGACAAAGAAACAGATCACAAATGACAGAAATGGAGGAAAGCAAACTACTGGATATAGAGTTCAGAACTATGGTTTTAAGGTTTTTCAAGAATTTTCTAGAATCTACCGATAAACTTAGTGAGACCCTCAATAAATCTAGTGAGATCCTCGAGGATATGAAAAAGGACCAACTAGAAATTAAGCATACACTGACTGAAATAAAGAATATTATACAGAGATCCAACAGCAGACTATAGATTTGCAAGAATCAAGTCAAAGATTTGAAATACAAAAAAGCTAAAAATACCCAACTGGAAAAGAAAAAAGAAAAAAGAATCCAGAAGTGTGAAGATAATGTAAGGAGTATCTGGGACAACTTTAAGCGTACCAACATCAGAATTATAGGGGTACCAGAAGAAGAGAGAGAGCAAGAGATTGAAAACCTATTTGAAGAAATAATGACAGAAAACTTCCCCTACCTCGTGAAAGAAATAGACTTACAAGTCCAGGAAGCGTAGGGGATCCCAAACAAAAGGAATCCAAGGAGGACCACACCAAGACACATCATAATTAAAATGCCAAGGGCAAAAGACAAAGAGAGAATATTAAAAGCAGCAAGAAAAAAACAATTAGTTACCTACAAGAGAGTACCCATATGACAGTCAGCTGATTTCTCAACAGAAACCAGGCAGGCCAGAAGGGAGTGTCAAGAAATATTCAAAGTGATGAATAGCAAGAACCTATAACCAAGATTACTCTACCCAGCAAAGCTATCATGTAAAACTGATGGTCAGATAAAGAGCTTCACAGACAAGAAAAAGCTAAAGGAGTACATCACCACCAAACCAGGATTACTTGAAATGCTGAAGGGCATTCTTTAAGAAGAGGAGGAAGAAGAAAAAGGTAAAAATAAAAAGTATGAACAACAAAGTGGCAACAAATACATATCTATCAACAAGTGAATATAACAAGTCAATAGAAATATCTGATGAACGGAATACACTGGTGAATAGAATAGAAGTAAGGGCATAGAAAGGGAATGGACTGACAATTCTCAGGGGAAAGGGGTATGAGGGGTGTGGGAAGAGACTGGACAAAAATCTTACATCTATGGATGAAGACAGTGGTGGGGGTAAGGGCACAGGGTTGGGAGGGGGAACCAGGTGGAGGGGAGCTATGGGGTTAAAAAAAAAGGAACATCTGTAATAATCTGAACAATAAAAATTTAATTAAAAAAATTATAAAATGCACATTCTTTGCAAGAACACACGGATCATATTTAACAAACGAAACAAATATAAGGCCAAAAAAGCAAGAACCAATAAATTTAAAGACTGAAATCATATAGAATATATTCTCTGATGACAATGAAATTACACTAAAGATCAAGAATACACAACTAATCTGAAAATCCCAATATATTAAAAAATGCAAAATCAGAAACACCTTCTAAATAACCCACGAGTAAAAGAAAAACATCATAGTGGAAATTTGAATATATTTAGAACTTAAAGTAACAAACATTCTATACATCAAAAGTATAGCCTTAAGTTCACACATCTAATCTAATAAAAGAGTAATATGCAAATTAACCCAGCCAACATGGAGCCAGGCAGCCACAGAGCTAGAGCAAACAGAAGGCCAGCGATGGAGGAAACTGCTTGCCTAGGCAGGCTTCAGCCTCCACTCAAGGCAACAAAGTTTCAATTATAGAAGACAAATAAACCCCAGAAACCTGATTTCAGCCAGCCTCATTGGGACCTTGGGTCAATGGGAGCTGTGGCTAGCCTGGAAACAGCCCTCAGCCCCTCACCCAGACTGTTCAGGCACCCCAGTAGGGACCCGAACCTTGAAGGGGCTGTGGGCTGTCTGAAAACAGCCCTCAGACCCTCACCCAGGCTGGCCAGGCACACCAGCAGGTGGACATCTCCTGAGGGGCCAGACTGCAAGAGGGCATAGTGCACAAATTTTTGTGCACCTGGCCCCTAGTTATTACTATAAATTAAGAAAACCTGTGAACTACTGATCTAAGCATCCAACTTAAGGAGCAAGAAAAATAAGAAGAGAGTAAACCCAAAGAAAATGTAGAGAAAGAACTATTAATTATAAAAATCCATAAATTAATAAGAGAATACATATGTAAGCTGGTTCTTGAAAAAAATTCAAAATAGATAGATCTCTAATATGATTAACAAAGAAAACCAGACAGAATACACAAACTAGGGTCAAATAAAATGAATAACTAGACATAAGTACAAATGTTTCAAATATTAAAAATGTAAGAAGATAATATAAAAACTTTGAAAAACTAAGATGAACTAGATAAATTTTATGAAAAAAAGAAATTCATCAGAATCAACTCAAGAAGAAATAGAAAGCCTGAAGACTACCCTAATTATTATAGAAAAGTAGTTAGTGATTTAGCATTTTCACAGGAAGAAAACATACTAGGTCTGGATGGATTCACAGGTGTGTTCTACCACACATTCAAGGACAATTCTAACTTACAGTATAGATAATCTATAAACTTCCAGACAATGGCAGCAATGACAACAGAAAGGATTATTATTTTTTCACTTTATAAAGCTAGCATAATGTTAATCATTCAAGGACACTACAAGAAAAGAAAATTATAAGCCAGTCTTACTCAAGAACATAAATACAAATACCCTAAAGGAAATATCAGAAAGCTGAATTGAACAATGTATAAAAAAAGATATGTCATAACTAAGGAAGGCTTATCTAGGAAAATCAAGAGTGATTTAACATACAAATTCATTAACATGATGTCCTATTAATTAGCATATTAGAAAAAAGATCATGTGATGCTTTCCATGGATGTAGAAATAGTACATACAATTCAGCATGCATTCATACAGTCTTTCTATCAAACTAATAATAGAAGGGAATGGAATATTCTTAATCTGATAAAAGTTATATAAACTCATTAAACATGTGTAATGGTGAAATGTTAAAAGCATTCCCTTTAAGGTTAGAAATAAAACAAGACTGCTTGCTTTGATTACTTTTATTCAGCATCATACTGGGAGCTGAGAAAGTGCAGTAAAATAAGGAAAAATAAAAGAACATGGAAGACACAGAACTCTATTTGCAGAAAATGTGATTATCTATGCATAAAATTCAGAGGTAGCTACAGATAAATTATTTGAATTAATAAGTGAGTTGAGTAATTATATATGATACTAGAGGCCCAGTGTACAAAACGTGCACAGGCAGGGTCCCTAGTGGCTGCTGACTGGTGGCTGGGGCTTCCCTTCCCCAGGCAGCCTGTTGCCTCCAGCGGGTGGGGCTGGCCAGGGGGAGGGGCCATTGGGAGGCTGGCCAGCCACACTCCCTAGTTGAATTCCTGGTTGAACTCCCAGTTGAGGGGACAATTTGCATATTAGGCTTTTATTATTTAGGATGATTGATCAATATATAAAAATCAACTTTCTTTTTACTGGTAACAAATAATATATTTCAATGTTGCATTAAAATATTATATACAAGAGCAAAAATAAAATATACAAAGGATCTAGAATCAATCTTGCAAAATATTTGTGGCTATGTTATAGAAAAAAATTATAAAGGTTTGATTAGTTTATGGAAAAACTAAATAATGGATTATTTCAAGTTTATATATTATTATAAAGATGCAAGTGTCCCACATTAACTTATAGATTCCAAAATTCTTAATAGAAACGGCAAATTCTAAAACTTTATACAGAAGAGCAAAAGCACAAGAATATCTAAACAGTCCTGAAGAATTGAGCTGTGCGCCTAGGGTGAGG
>PVJC01014394.1:0-10157 GCA_004026665.1 Murina feae | reverse complement strand
GCTGTGATAGGTGGTTATCCAAGTGGGAAAACTGAAATTGGATTTCTACCTTATATTATACAGAGAAATTAATTATAGGTGACTTAAAGACTTAGATATAAAAAGAAAAACTATATAACTTTTAGAAGAAGATATAGGACATATTTAAGAATATGAGTGAGCCCTGGCCTGTTTGGCTCAGTGGATAGAGGATCAGCCTGTGGACTGAAAGGTCCCAGGTTTGATTCTGGCCAAGGGCATGTACCTTGGTTGTGGGCACATACCCAGTAGGGAGTGTGCAGGAGGCAGCTGGTCAATGTTTCTCTCTCATCAATGTTTCTAACTCTCTATCTCTCTCCCTTCTTCTCTGTAAAAATCAATAAAATATATATTTGTTAAGAAAGAATATGAGTGAATTATTTTTCAAAGCTGATACACAAAGTAGAAACTGTAAAGAAAAAAGTTGATTAAGTCAATTACACAAAAATTAAGATACTTTTATTAAAGGGCATCATAAAGAAACTCATCTTTACATATGATGAGGGAAATGTTTTTACATTGCTGGCATAAATATAAATTGTATCAGCATGTAGGAAAATGTTTTTGTGTTATCTAATTATGTTAAATATGTGACCACCTAGGTATATAGTTTGATCTAGAGAAATTCTTGCCCACGAGCAGCAGGAAATGTACAAGGATGGTTAGTTATAGAAAGCTGGAAATAGCCCAAATATCCATTGACAGGAAAAATCTTAAATATCCATAGTTAACTATTAGAGAATGTAGCATATTCATACAATGGAGTAGTTTATAGCAGTGGACTTAAACTACAGCTTTATGTATCAACTTGAGTGAGTCTTATTTACACAAAGTATAAAAAGAAAACCAAAGGAAGAACATGTATAGTGTGACTCATTTATACAAAGTTCACAAAGTGTGCAAGGCTAGATGATATAGTTGAGAAGTATACACATATGTGGTAAAATTGGAAAGAATGGCAATTATTTACTTAGGGTGATAGTTACCTCTGGTACTGGAGAGCAGGAGGAGAATGGAATCATGGGAGATAGGTAAGGTTTTTAAAATCAGGCTATCGTTCACGGGTCCTTGAACCACAGCTAATTTATACCTATTCCACATATTAAAAATATTCTCCTAAATGGTTTTATGTTTGATAAAGACAAAATGTAAAATAAAAATACTTTCATTTTGTAACCACAGGATAGTCATGTTACCACAGAAGGAGAGGTGACAGATACAAAAGAAGCTGCTATCAGGGATTTTTTTTAAAAGATGGGTAAGCAGTACCTTTTTTGCACATTGTTCAGTCTAACAAAATGTTTTAGGTTACTCAAGGCCCACTGCAGGCAGACTTTTGCATCCTAAGTTTCAGGAAGAAAGTAAGCCATTTTATAAATAAACATATAATGCTAAGTAGGCATATACAATTGTTATACAGTTGTTAAGAAGATGAAGTTAAAATGTTCTTTTTTATAATGTAAATGTTTTATGGAAATGAAAACTATACAGTGCTCTCCCATTACCCATGGGGATAGTTACAAGATCCTTAGTGCATTCATGCAACTGTGGTAGCACCAAATCCTGTAATCTATTCCCCCCGCCCCTGCCCATATATACATACTTTTTTACTTAAAGGAAGCATTTTAAAGTTTCTTTTGGGCATATCTGAGTTGTCAGCATCACAACTCTTGCATTTTGAGGCCATTATTAATTAAAATAAGGTTACTTGAAGCACTACGATACCTCCGCTGTTGATCTGCTAACCACGACGGCACTAAGGGACCAGCGTGGGAGCATGTACAGCGTGGATGTGCTGGACATAGGGATGATTCTTGTCCCAGGAAGGACAAAGGGGGACATCTCCAGATTTCATCATGCTACTTAGAATGTCCTGCAATTTAAAACTTAGGAATTTTTTTTCCTGGAATTTTCCATTTAATATTTTCAGACCACGTTGATTGTGAGCAACTGAAACTATGGAAAACAAAACTGCAGATAAGGGGGATTACTGCATTACACTTTTATGAAACAGGGTTAATATTTTACCTTTTTCAAGAGAAAATTCCATGTCCTTTCTGATTCTTTTACCTCAATTCTAAATCTTAGCACTTAGAACTACTATTCCTTCCCTCCAATGCCTCTTGATTTCCTAGATTCTCTGCTTCACTGAGCTTCACCAGTAAATTATTTTGCATGTTCATTATTCTTTCCTGTTTCTTATTTATCTTCAGTTTTTAATTAGATTGTGTCCCTAAGAGCATTGTGCCAGAGATTTATTCATCAGTTATGAAATTTTATCCCTCTCGACTTTATTAGGACTACTTTATAAATTTCAAAAACAATCTTTAAAAAAATCCATTTATATTTTCTAATAATTTCTTATAGTTTCCTTAAATCTGAACGTTATTTGTGTTTCTCTTATACTAGCCTACTTGATGACTAAAGAAAAGCTATCAGACATGATTGCCCCCATTCCCGTCATTTTCTGCATTTACAGATTGTATTTCGTTTTATTGTTCAACTTTTAATGGTGATGTTGAAAAACTATAAAGTCATTAAAGTAAAAACATATTACTCTCCCCTTTTTTGATGAAGTGACTATTTCATGTAATTATGGTCACATGGTTTTCTTTGGTGTTTATTCTCACTGTACTATTAAACTTAAATTGTATTCCATGACATATCTTAATGTCTGTGTCTCTTCTCACAACCTAATACCTCACTCTTTTGTCTTAATAAAAAATATCAGTTCTATCTCATGGTATATTTCTCAAGTCCTCCCATCAGTGCTATCAGGTATATATCATCCTTTCTATTTTCAACAAAGTGGATTGATGATTTAAATTTTAATAAAGCAAATGCACCACATTTGCTTATTTGGAAGGTTCTGAGTGAGACTGAGGGTTTAGAAGGGCCCCAAAGAATCATATTTTTAGTGAATCTTTAAATCCGTTTATTTAGTTACTCTTACATGTTTCTGGTACAGGGATCCCGGAACCTCTCTTTTAAATAAGCATCTAACTGAGCTTCTGAAAAAGTTTCTTATCCTCTCTTATGTATCTGAACTTTGGTTTGTAAATTGCCCACTACTATCTGATCCTGGTTTGCTATTGGCAGGTTCTCATATTTTGAAGAAATCCATTGTACCTTATCAGGATACTTGCCTATTCTGACTCTTGTTTTATCAGATGGAAAGAAACTATTTATTTGACCAAAAAATGACTAAGCATACAATGCTTTTCAAGGAGGAAAAAAACAACTATGTTCTCTGTGACTATTTTATTAAATGATTTGAAAGTCAAACAGTCTAATTTGCCACAGATCTTTGCTAAGATAATTTTCATTGCCTCAGCTGCCCAGAAAGACTAGTCAAGTCATTTACCTGGAACTCACTCTTGGGATATATCTAGCTGTCTATCACAAGATTCATGAATATTCTCTTGGATGCCTGGGCTATTACTTGGATGTCTAAGGACATGCTTTAAAAATACTATCGGTGCCAGTGTTTCTGAGAATCCCCAGTGTGAGAAGGCTGCTTTTACACCCACTCTAGTCATCTCCTTTGTGCTCCCCGTCCCCGCCTGCTGCTTGCAACTGTCCTTGTTCTTTTTGTATTCTTAGCAAAGTCTTATGCTACTAAACAGGCACATACCACCACTGCCTACAACAAGACGGATGTAAGAGACCCAGGAAGTCTTAGTTTCAGAGACTTACATCTGATACATTAACTAAGTTTTCAAAAGCAGTATTATTTACACCCCTAAATCAAGGGCACAGTGATTCATTGTTACCGAAAATGATTTTCCATCCAGTTCTTGCGTAGTCATTTTGATTTGAGCAATTCTACTGTGCTGGGTTTAATCTAAGACATACTGCTATTACCAGATCATTACCTGTCTCTGATTATGAAAAAGGGAAAAACTAAAGTGTTTTCCAAATGCATTGGATCATGCAGCATGTGTTTGCATAGTGTAGGCACAGAACGGTGCCTGCATGTCTTAGGGGCTGGGAAGAACCTGGTGCTAGTGTCTCTTCTTGAACCTATTTTTAAAGGTTCCTGTGAATATCTAGTTCACCTACTTTTCTCAGGAGTCTTAGCTCTTTATGAACCAAGTCATAGCAACCATTGCTGTATAAGCTGCCTTACAAGCATCATATGTGCAGAAATTTAAAATCTGTATTTATCTGGGCCCTAGCGGTATTAAGTGAGAACTTTAAAATAAAATGAAAAAAAAAAAAGATGAAAAATGGGCCCCTAATTAATTTCAGTGTGAAATTTCCAAATTGGTAACTTACATGTTATCCAGTTTATGTATTAGTTTAAAATAATCAAACCACTGATTCACACCAATACTGGTTGATCCAGGTCCTTGTTGAAGTAATTTAAACACATCTGTGAATTCAAAGTTATTGCCAATTACAGATAAGTGGGGGTGGAAAAGATTTATAAATTTGATAATAAACATGAAAATAAGATCTGAATTAATTATGTGCTATTATCAAGAACGATTATTGATCTTTATACAGATAACAAAATATTTATATAATTCAGACAGTGGATAACATGAGTACCTTTCAACTTATATAATGAAGTAACCCTTTTCCCTGACATGGATTTTGTCACCCTAGACAAATTCTCCACTGCTGCCATAAGAATTCATGAGTGAGAAAAACTTCAAACATTTGAATATCAAATGTAATCCATAAAAAGCAGAAAAAGAACTCTTTCATCTATTTCTGTTAAGCTCTTAGCTTTATATTATTTTTTATTTGTTTTTAGAGAGAGAGGAAGGGAGAGGGAGAGAAACATCGATGTGAGAACAGAACATGGATCTGCTGCCTCCTATACTTCTCTGCACACACACTGAGGATTGAGGCCTCAGCCCAGGCAAGTGCCCTGACCAGGAATTGAACCAGCAATGTTTTGATGCCGTGGGACGATGCCCAACCAACTGAGCCACACCAACCAGGGCCTCAGCCTTATTTTAAAGATTGGAGATAAAATCAAGCAGTAAAAGTTCATCCATGGTATCTCTGTGACTCCCAAGTGGCTTTTTTTTTTTTTTTGATAACTTAATGCTAGAAATATATGTATATTGTAGTCCAAAATAAACTAACGCATACTATCTAAAATTGGGCATAATAAGTACTTTTATATACTTATACACAGAAAGAATAGTTGGCTTTATAAAAATGACATGGAAAATGATGAAATGTTGCTTAGTTTTGTAATCTTTGACGAGAAGTCAAAATACCATTTTTTTTTTTTTTTTTTTGAAATCCAGGTAGAGGACTCATTTTTACTATCAGACAGATAAAGCATCTTTTATACAACTGAATACTGGCCCATGAATTCTAAACCTGTGTTCACATGGATTTGAGGACCTCTAGCACACCACTGGAACAAGGTCAAGGTCAGAATCTCCTTAGACAAGCTCGAGGAGGGGGGGGGGGTTAACAAAGCCCAAGCCACACGCATCCCACCTACATCGCCCTGTGTATGACAGCTTCCCTCTAACTCAGCAGTTCTCAAACTTTAGCTTGTACCAGTCACCCTCGGTGAATCACACAAGCACAGCCGGATGATCCCACTTGTAGAGTTTCTGATTTCGTAGGTCTGTGGTGTGGCTTGAGAATTTGCATGTGTAGCACAATTCCCAGGTGATGCTGATACCAGGGACCTTAATGAGAACCATTACTCTGGTTTGTATTTTGTAGGAGTATTTTTTTTTTTTTTTTACGTAGAGTACTTCTACATTTAGGCTTCTATGCCTTGGACATATATATATTGAACAGCCAGTCATTTAGACAACTTGTTAAAAAAAGATTTGGCTATTGAAATCCACACAGGCCATGTCTGAGGTCCACCAGGAGTCGGGGTGGGGCCATTCTCACTTGCAGAGTCTGGCTCACTCACGCCTTCCTGCTGTTCTTTTCATCGGCACTGCAAAGATTAATTTTGTTTTGTTCACCCACTTACGAGTTGGCTTTTCAGCATGTTTAGAAAGTACCCTTCTGTTTACAGGGAAGCTGAGAGCCAAGAAACCATGCGGAGGCCTGTTCTAAAACCACGTGTGGAGGACGCTGGTGATGGATGGGGCGGGGGTGGAGGTGTCTCTCAAGGCTTTGCTCGGGTTCAGATTCCAACTGGATACTTCCCAGCCCTCAAAGCATTATGGAGGGAGAGAGAAAAATAGACACAATTTACATGCTTTCTACTTTTGCACTGTGGGAAGGAGAATCCCAGAAATGGTAGAGTTGGTGGTAGGAATAACAGATTTATTCAACGGGCCAGGAGCAATTGGTTTGTGAGGCTCAGCAGAAGAACCCAACCAAGAACCACAGCTTTTCTGTATTAACTACAACAGCATGGAGGGTGGGCAAGAATGATTTTGAAATTTTACTTATAATAATAACTAGTCTTTATTATGTGCTTACTAATCATCATTTTACAGGGAGAAAGGGAGAGAGTGTAACAATCTATATTGTTATCAAGCTTTGTTTTGTAATTTTAGATAAAAATCAGTTACCCATCAATCAGAAGCCTCAAAGTAACTACTAATTAAAAAATACGCTCCAGCCTTACACTCTAACTGGAAAAATCCTCACAGCTATCGTATTTATGGACAACATGTATCTAAGAAGCTTAGTCCACCTTTCTCCAAATGTTTCTGTCTGCCCGACATCAAAGCTGAAAGACCAGTGAACACACCAGAAATGTTTCCAAAGAAACATAGAACCATTTAATTAATAAATGTGGAGAAAAAAGCATAAAGCTAGAAATACATTTCAAAAGATTTGCTCTCAAATGAAAATTGAATCATCGAACCGTGGAGAAATATGGAGCCCTGTTTTCACTTCTTAGATTACTTTGTCCGTTTTCTTTAGTTTACTCTTTAGGAAAACTGTTTATGTTAAACACTATTTGTCAATTAGAAGACTATAAACAGGAACACGAGTGATCAAATTCTTACATAATTTTTGGTTAAACTTTAGGAAATTGGCTCATGAAATGAAAGAAAGTAAAACCTGCATCTCCTGTTTGCCTAATAGCATGCTGCAGCACTCTCCTAATGCCACCGGCTTCTTTTCAGAATTAAGCAATTGTATAAAAAGGACCGTTCTTACCCTCATCCTTCCATTCCTTATTGCCGGCCCGTCTTCTGCCAGTCTCAACACGTACAAATCCATTTTGTATTCCCTTCCTCCACGAATGCTGAACCCAAATCCTTTGGCTCCTTTCTCCATGTCCACGGTGAAATAATCAAAATCCTTTGGGACCAGGAGAGAAATGGAACAAACAATCGTTTAATATCAAAGAAGCTTCTGTATTCAGTCTCTCTGTTTTCTTTCTCTCCTATCATGTGTTCCAAATGAGTTGGTGTTGTGAGATGCAATCTGACTTCATAGTCCAGCAAAATGCAAGACAAAGTTCCAAAGGTCTGAGCAGATCAGAACACAATTTCCTTGGTCGCTGTGTAGCTTGTTTACACTGATGTTCATCAGCTTACTTGGTTAACGTGTAATTACTGCATCTAAGCCTGGGCAATATTCTTTCTGTGAGTGTCCTCATTCAGTGCTGCGGAGCTGTATAAGTAAATGTACCAGTCCTGTGTATGCGCATAGGTTAGAGGTTTGCTAATTAGAAAAATAAATTTTAATGGGGCACTTGCTACAACTCTGTGCACAAACTACTGAATATCAAGCTGGAGTGTAGACAATCAATTTGTCTTTTACATAAAATGCAGTATGGCCAAGATCTCATGACCTTCAATGTTCTTAAAATTTCGAGTAAAGGTGATCTTTAATCCTAAATAAAACACAACTAATTGAAATTGTATTTAATCTGTACCTTGCTATGTAGTTGAATATTTATTAGCTACCAAGCTGTGGTCTAAGTGCCTTTCATTAAAGTAGAATCCTCACCATAGCCTGCAAGGAAGACCCTCCTTTTAGGAAACTGAAGCTCAGAGGGGCTATGGAAGTCGCCATAAGGCACATCTAACATGAACAAATAATTATAAGAACCAGTGTTGTGTAGACAGGGACTGGGTACTTGTGACAGAGGTTGCAGGTTGGTTGATGAAGCCAGGCTTGGCCTTATCCCATGCATAAGGGCTTGGCCCTTTACCACCAAATGGTAGGTTAGGGGGCTATGTAAATAATTATGGATGTAAAATACCTCAATTGCTGACATCTGTAAAATTTTCTGCATTATCTGTATTGGAGATTCCAGATAAGAGCTTTTTCTCCACCCCCCAACTTTGACAAGATAATATACTGGGAATTAGCTAGCTAATATTAGCAGGAATTAGTTCATCCCGTTACCACTCACCCACTGATTGATTGATTGTCCTGCTTTATTCTGAAAAAGATTTATTTATTCAGAGCGCTTTGAGGATGTGGGTGTTACCCAGATGATATCATAACTAGGAATAGAACTTGGGCTGTCTATCTCAGAAGGGTGCTCTTTCCTCTGCCTCCCTTCTATTTCATTGTTTGTACTTCAGGAAGTCTTGGTCTTGGGCCTGCGATGATCTCATTGGCCGAGGTACCTGGGGCTGCCTGTAGTCTGACAGAGGGTACTGCCTGGTGTCGGGGGAGTGCTGTCTGAAGTCCAGCAGCGGAGGTTGCCTGTAGTCCAAGGGTGGGGGTTGCTGGTAGTCCCCCCCTGGGGGCTGCCTGTAGTCCAGGGGAGGCTGCCTGTAGTCCGTGAATGGAGGCTGTCGGATGTCCGGTTTCACATCTTGTCTTGCTTTTACTTCTGACCTGTAACTAAATAAATGGACATGAAATTGACTTCGGTATCTCAGTATTCTAAGGAGGTAGAATGATCAAATGACTCCTCCTGGTGATCCTTTTGCACGTTCAGAATTATGAGAAGATTAAACAAATAATAAGTATTATTTTTCAATCTTTCACAAATACCATATTGTATACTTTCCATTTGGCTTCTTAAGATATCAAGGTGAAAATGATGGTTCAACCACAGCTTTGTGGAAAAGGACTTTGGATATCCCTTTCTGATTTGGCTATGCAAAAACTACAACTGCACAAATCGAGGGGATTGAATACTTACCTTTGCATCCTGAAACAGCAGTCTGTCTTAACACCAGCAAACCAACTCTCTCTGTTTTCCTGTCTCTCTCTCACACATACACACCTTGGCAGACCATTACTTCATGAAAACACAATTTACACGATCTCTAAATACTCCACAAGGACATAATTAAAGGCTATTTTACCCAGTTAGGTTTGTTCTTTTTCAATACATTACAGAGGAGTGATAGTAAGGTATCCTCACCAACTACAAATCAAGTAGAAAGTCACGGGGTCATTGGTAAAAATAGAAACGTATTGTGTAGAGTTTGAATACTAGACTACAGCTATCAGATAAGTATCAGATATCATCATGGTCATAAAATGGAAGGAAAGGCAAAAATGTTTATGCTTAACCTTTGTCTCTTTCTTGTTTCTAGAGATTAGTTACTAATAAAATATAGAAACCAGACTTAGTTGTTTAGCACTGTTCTGTGAATCCAAACTACTGTAAACTGAGAGGATTTACAGTTCCAAAAGGGGACTAAAATACCTTATACCAACTACTAGGGATCATGAGTAAGGTAAACGGAAAAATTATCACCATAGTATAGAGGAATAGTTAATACTTAATACTGTAGTTCATTACCTATTGCCACAGAAAGTCTATAATATGCTACTTAGGGATATAGGTAGATTGAAAAAATACATAAACCAGTCAGAGAAAGAAAATACCATATGATCTCAATTATATGTGGACTCTAATGAACAAAATAAACTGACAAGCAAAACAGAAACAGGCATAGATACATGGAACAAACTGACAGCTGTCAGATGGGAAGGGGGAAGGGAAGACTAGATGAAAGAAGGGGAAGGGATTAGCCAAAGAGCATATATGCATGACACATAGACACATACAATACTGTGGTGATTGTCAGAGGGAACGGGGCTGGCAGGGGCTGGGAGGAGGCGGGCAAAGGAGAGTTGTAAATGGGGATGTTTATAATAGTGTCAACAACAAAAATAAAGTTAAAAAGTGAAAAAAATTCTGTATAACTATCTAAACTAATAAAAGCAAAATATTAAAATTAACCATCTCTCTGAGACAGGGTAAGCCA
>PVJC01014393.1:6088-36644 GCA_004026665.1 Murina feae | reverse complement strand
TTTTAAATGACATTATTGTCAACCATGACTCATGGGAAGAAAAAAATGATTTTTATTTCTTAACACTTGGGAGTTGTTTTATTTTTAACTACTAAAATAGAATAGAACCTCATTCTCTCAAATAAAAATGTGGGGGAAATGTTACAAAGAAGAAAACTTGGTAGAAAGTCATACATGTAATACTTTAATTGAATATTATTAATAATAAGGCATAATAGCTATTTGCTACAAAATGATGCTATTCTTTCAACAAGCATTATCCTTGGTATAGGAAATACAGTGAAGAAAAAGTAATTCAATCCCACAAGGGCCTCTGTCTAGTAAAGAAGTTTTCTACATGGGAAGACCAGCCCATTCTTGGTAACAGATTCCGTTTCCTCTTTCATATTTGCTCAATCATTAGCACAGCAACACTTTCAAGGAAGCCAAGTATCATTATACTGCTTTAATTATAAATTCTGCCTGGGCTGCCTAATGGGAATTACATTTTTTGGATAATATTGGGAGGGTGCTCAAAATCCAGAGGGGCTCTGGAGTCAGACATCCCTGGTTTGACGAGTTCCAGCTCCACTCCTTACTGAGCAAGTTACTTAACCTCTCTAAGGCTGTTTCCCCATCTGTTAAAGGGGACAATAACAGTACCTACCTTAGCAGAGTAAGTACTTCATAAATGCTAGTTATCACTACACAGTTCTTTTTATATCACATTCAGCAGGAGGGAACATCTACAAATATTGCTGAGACCTGGAAATAACCCAAATGTACAAGTAAATTGATTGACCAGAAAAAAACTTGACATTGATTCTCTAAGAAGCCCAAGATAACATAGTCAGAAATACATACATTTCAGAAAACTATATGCCCAGTGATTATGTAAATCAGGGGTGAGGAACCATTTTTCCGCCAATGACCATTTGGATATTCATAACATCATTTGTGGGGCATACAAAATTATCAACTTAACAATTATCCTGCTTTTATTTGGTCAAACATGTAATTAACTCACCCCTGATGCCTTGGCAGGACCAGACCAAAAGATTTCTTGTGCCATATAAGGCCCATGGACAGGACATTCCTCAAACCTGATGTAAATAAAGCATTCTACTTCAAAATTCAATCCAAATATTTAACCAGAGATTTAGTGGCAGCATAAAATACTCATGAATCTTCAGAATTGAAGTACTCATTCACCAAACATGTATGGTGCTCCAGACAGGAGGGAGAGGAGATACAGAAGGAAGACCTGCTACGGTCTTAAAGGAGCCCATGACAACAGGAGATGGGGAGATTAGGGGGAGGGAGAGAACAGGGAGGTCACAACTCACAATATAATGTGCTGACCACCTCTTTTCTGCCTTGCTGATCCATCCACAATCCCCAAGGCAATCCTACATGAGATGATCCTCCTTGCATCAGCAGTGTAACAAAAGATGGTTTATTACTTTAAAGCAAACTACAATGAAAACTGGTTTGGTAGTCCACACAAATGTTTGGGGGTTGGTTTCCCTGTTCTCAGGCATTCTACTCACACCCAAGGTGGGTCCTGCAGAACCCTTTGTCCAGAGGCGTCTAAGAGCTATCAAGTAACTGTGGGGTTACTGGGTGCGAGAAGCTATATTAGTCTGCTCTGGCTGCCATAACAAAGTACCACAGACTGGGTGGCTTACACAACAAAAATATATTATGGCCTCACAATTCTAGAGATCAAGGTGTTGGCAGGGTTGGTTTCTTCTTCCTGTCTCCACATTGTCTTCCCTCTGTGTGTGTCTGTGTCCTGATCTCATCTTATAAACACACCAGTCATATTAGATTAGGGCCCACCCCAATGATCTCATTTTAACTTAGTTACTTCTTTTAAGACCCTAACTCCAAATACCATCACGTCCTGAGGTACTGGTTAGGACTTCAACATACGAATGGAGGGGGTGGAGGGAGCAGCTCAGCCTATAACAGGAAGGACTGAGCATCTATGGCCAGAGTATCTTTGAAAGGGTACAGGGAGGTATGAATATGTTCAAGCAGGACAGCAGTTGAGAATATGCTCCTTTCTCCTACTCTGCTGGAGGAAGACATGTTCTGGATGGTATATTGTTTTGTTTTGTTTTTTTAAATATGTCTTTATTGATTTCTGGAGAGAGAGAAGGGGGAGAGATAGAGACATTGATTGGTTGCCCTACACACACCCCCACTGGGGATGAAGCCCACAACCTGGGCACGTGCATGACCAGGAATCAAACCAGTGACTTCCTGTGCATAGGTCAATGCTCAACCACTGAGCTACACCGGCTGGGTTCCTCTGTATGTTTTAAATGTTCTACAATAAGCTAAGAATGAACTACCTTGATGTCTAAAAGTATCATTCCTGTCAGAGTTAGGCACCTAGTGCAGACCATGGGGTGACCCTGGTACACTTGTTAGTCATCAGGATACAAATGGAGACTATACTGAGTTGAATGATAACCCACCAAATGATATGTTCATGTCCCAACCTCCAAAACCTGTGAAGAAGTGTCTCTGCAGATGTTAAAAGGATCTTGCAATCAGATCATCCTGGGCAAGTAGATCTGAAATCCAAAGACAAGTGACCTTAGAAGAGACAGAAGAAGAGAAGACCAGATCCGGAGGAGAAGGCCATGTGAAGGCAGAGGCAGAGATTGGAGTGATACAAGCTGAGGACACCTGGAGCCACTAGACGCTGGAGGAGCCTTCAGAAGGAGAATGGCCCTGTCAGATTTCAGACTCTGGCCTCCAGAACTGTGAGTGAATATGCTGTTTTAAGCCACCAAGTTTGGAATAATTTGTCATGGCAGCCCTACGAAACAAATAGAGAGACCAATATTATTAATACAAGAAGATGTAGAGAATTTTCTGGTGGCCTTCTATTGACAGCCTACAGCTAGGCAAATTTATTTCTGTTGTAGCCAATAATTCTAACACACTGCAAGGTTTTCTCTGTTCTGCAAATAGTCCCTGATGCACCAAAAGTTAACTTGCTTGAGATCGTGCAGCAGCATATTGTGGAGTGCACTGCACACCCCTGAATCCACAAAAGGTGGTCTTTTTCCTATACTTCCATGCCTTCCACCAAAAAAAATGTGTTTAAGTTTGCTGCACTGTCCAGCCTCCTCCTTCTGTCCATCAGCTATCCCCGCCTTCCACACTATCCTGGAGGGCAAAGTGATGCTTCCCAGACTTTTAGATTCCCTGTCAAACAAGGAAGCAACCTGGAAATGTTTAAAGTTGGATTGAAATATGTTAACACCAATGAGTTACTACTCCCCAAGCATTTACATTTTTAGATGTTTTACTTTCAACTGTGGAACTAAAAGATTTGTCGCCATTATATAAATGGGTCAAAGACTACCTCTGTACATTGGCCTCTTGATACTTTATTTCTTCCCTACAGGCTGAGGGTGGTTAGCTCGAAAGCCCGCCAGTACCAAACACAAAGTGTTACACAGCCAATTATTTATAAAATGGCACAAACAAGCAGACTTTTAGGCATTTAGCCTGTTTTACATAGCCTGTGAACCTCATCTGACATTGATAAGATAGGGTCTTATAGGTAGAAGGCCCTAGGCCTTCAGAGTTCACCTATACACGAGCCCGCTGCAGTCTCCCTAACCCAAGAAGTCCCCTGCCCTTTTCCCCTCTGAATGGAGGTCCATTCACTATGAGCCTCTGGCTGGCCTTATACAACCGTTCTAAACACCATCTAATAAAACCTGTATTACTCTGATCTCTTGTGGTTGTCCTTTTTCATTTGATTAGCTGCAAATCTCTCAAGCCCCTACATCATACCAATAGGACTTAGAAGCAAAAGAAAGAAATGGAAGAAATTCTGTCTTTTCCTTGCCTTGGAAATAGAACTTTGCTTAGAGTTGGCCCAGAATACAACCCACCTTCAGCTGCAAGCACCTGGGATGTGTGGTGTTGGGGGACATACACCCATCCCTGTCCCCCACACCTCTGAAGGGCCTCCTCACCCAGAAATCCTGGACAAGTCTCTTTCTCCATGCACAGAAGGCTCATCTGGCCTATTTCTCTAATCTTGTGTCCTGGGGTATCTACCCCTCTAGTTTCATATCACTTACAACACGATACTCAGGAGCACAGGGACTCAAGGACTCTACAGGTTCATGGAAGAGAGAGGTAGGCAGCCGGCCGGGTATACAAACAGGACCCAAGAACAAAGTGAGATAGACAAGGTGTAGCTGCCAGGGTCTGTCTCTGTTCCTAATCCACTAGGGGTAAGGAGGGAAGCTGAGGACACCCCAGAGAGAACTGGGGTTTCAAGTAGGCAGCATAATAATGGATAACTGACTCCTTTACAGAAATCATTTGTCCATAGCCCCACACTCAACTCAGCTCCCTTCTTGCCCTCCAAGACCACACACAGCAAACTGGTGTTTGCTCCCCCTGCCCCCCACCAACCTCCGTATATTTCATTATTGTAGCTGGCACAGCACTGGTATGACCATCCTCCTCCACACTACCTGGGCACTAGAGGCCTCTAGTAAATGTTTGCTGAATGAATGAGTGTGAGCGTTTACATATCATTTACACATAATTACCTATAATTCTCATTTATATGGCACACTACCTTTGCTATAAAGTTATCTGCTAACAATAGCTCAGGGAGGTTCAGTCATGGCTTGCTGGTCACAAAGCATGTTTAACTGCTCCAGCAACATTGCTGAAGATTCATTCACAAGTGGAAAACCAGGTGTTCATTGCTCCGAGTTTTAGTAAGTAAATTAATCTTAAACACAGACACTAAGAGAAACAATTGCCCAACCTTCTTGCAATTATTTCTGTTGGAATCACTGACTCAACAAACAAGAACCCTGCAGGAAACTCAACCACTGGTAGTGGATCACACTCAAGTTTTGTTTCCTCAGCAGTATGCAGGATGCCTGGTATACAGTAGGGCATCAATAAATGCTCATCCTGAGATTTCCTGCAGCAGCAGATGCTTCCTACAGCTGAGGTGTTCAACCTCTGGAGATAACAAATGTCCCCTCACTTGGCTGAGGGCCCCTGCCAGACCCACACCACTCAGAATGGTGATGTGGTGGCAAGTGGAAAGAAACAATAGACTATTAGTTATGAAAACCAGGATTACTTCCTACTTCTTTATTTTAAAGTAATACAGAACAACTACTCACTGGTGCTTTATAAAAGTACAAACTTTGTCACAAAAAGGAAAAAAAAATAATTTGGAAATCCAAAAGCTTAGAAAAAAAAAGAACTGAGTTATCTTAAAAAATACATACTTTGGGCTCCTTTAGAAATTGTTTCCATACTGACAATGAGTTGAGGACAAGAGCAATCATTTCCCCCACAATACAGTTTTTAAAACCATGGGGTAAAAGTAAAACTAAGAATTATTGCCTGATTATACTAGTACATGCAGCTGCTTAAATCACACATCTATGTGTTCCTTCATTTCTTCGTATGTGTTCCTTCATTTCTTCATATGTGTTTCAGGGACAAGATGGGATTTTATCATACTGAGAGAAAAGGGAGTTGGGGGGAGGGAACTTCTACCCTAATTCCAGCCCATAAAAACATCACTAACCAACCATTTAGCAGCAAGCAGACCCTCTGCAAGAGATAGATGCCTTGGCGGGAACTCCTGTTCCAACACCAGCAGAGTCACGCTGAGTGAGATGAGTGACTACTATTCACTCGGAAGACAGGAGGATGGAACACTCCCCAACAGGTTCTACTGGAATAGGCCCATGGGCTCTGAGTAGGAGGATCCTGACCTTAGGGCCACACACATTACATAACTACAGGCTCAGCACTGGAGATTAAGAAAGGAAGTAGTTTGTTGGTTTTGAGGTTTTCAAAAGGAGGAAGGATTTTACACCCAGTGTGTTAACCCCGTTGGCTCTATTCTGGAAAACAGCAATTAAAGGGTTGCCTAACTTTAAGGACCTGTCTTAACAGCAAACACCCCATAGAATTTGCCAAGTTATTAAGAGAGACTGACCTCACAAGAAAGTCAAGGGACTGCAGAGGGGGTGGTCCTAAAGAGCCACTCTGAGTCTCTGCTTGTTAAATACCTTGAGTGTGTATCATACACATCCTTGAAACCAGTTGTATTCAGAGTATAAACTTCAATACTGATTGTCTCTAACTCAATAATTTACTTTATTCCATTCTTATATTCAACTCTTGACCTCTAGCTCTCCTAAAGATGGCCCCAGAAATAGGTCATGCTTAGCTTCACATGTGCACTGATACTACAAAATGTAGCTCTGAATGCTTCTTAGGGGGTCCTGTTCTGGTTATATTTCAGGTGAAAGTCCACCTTGAAATTTCCTCTCCCACAGGCTGAATGTGGAGAAAGAGAAAGAGCAAACATTGGGTAAATCAAAGTTTAATATCTTGTATTCACAATAATTAATAGATAAAACAGTTATTTAAAAACACATCAAAGAGACACTGAAATATGTGCCATTTTTGGACTCACATATGGGGGCCAAATAAATAAAATGAACCAAGCCTATCACTAAATGTTTCTCAATGGTAAAATTTCACAAGGTGATAAGCTATAATTAAAATACATTCCAGTTGACCCTGGAAATAACATGTGGCCTATTTACTCAAAAGAATTTTATATTCTATTTTTTTTTTTTTTTTTTTTTTTTTTTTTTTTTTTTTTTTTTTTTTTTTTTTTTTTTTTTTACTCCTCACCTAAGGATACATTTTTATTGAATTTTTTTTAAGAAAGAGAGAAACATCAATCGGTTGCCTCCAGTTTCGAGGCCCCACAGAGGATTGAACCCACAACCTAGATATGTGCCCTGATTGGGAATCAAACCCAGAATCTTTTGGTGTGATGACAATCCAACCAACTGAACCACTTGGCCAGGGCATACATTCTTGATTTCCTCAGAACACACAGTCTTTCCAATTGGATCCAAGATGAATGATTGTAAAGATTCCAGATCTCCCTAGATGAGGCAGAGAGCCCCCAGGCTGACAAATATGGGGCTGGACATAAGGCCCTACCATCCAAATACCCTGGTTTCAAATGAGAACTTCTGCTAATGTCAAGGTCCTGAAATTAGATAAGAATTAGGGATTTTTTTTTTTCAATTTTTAAACTTTTTTTGTCTAAGAATGTCTTCTTTGCATTGTTTTTCACTCCTGGGATGTTTGAAAGTAATCAAACAAAAAATTAAACATGAACTCCATGGTTAAACTTGTTCTCAGAATTGGTTGTTCTAAGAAGCATTAACCTTCAGCAATAGCCTTTCCTGCAAAGTGTCCCTGGACACAAATTCAACATTTCTCTCTCCCTTCCTTTTCCTCACCTATTTTGGAACTCATTGTTTTCCCGTTTAGTATTCCTCAATAACAGAGCTTCTAGTGGTCAAATAAATGGCTCTGACAAAATTTCAGCCTGGCAAGGCCCTAGTCAGTAGGAGGCACCAGGGACCACAATGGCAGCAAACGCATTAACCAATACTGGTGTTCAGTATCAATGCTCACTGATAATATATTCCACTGGCTCCATAAAATGTTCACATGTGTTAAAAATGATTCGCCATTGTCCATTTCTTGGTTGACTATTTTGTTTGTTTTGTTTTTCTTGGTTCAAAGCTCTGGCAAGAGTTTCACCAAAATGATTTTGGAGAAAGAAGCAAACCTGGAGACAGCCTATGGCAGAGGGAAGGGGGCTAAGGGGCTGCCAGGACTCCAGGCTTTCCCAAATTCATTCCTCACTCCCACTGCTTAATGTTCACCACTCTGCTACTATCTGGTACCTACTTGAGAAGAGAAGACAAGGTGGAATTTTTAATATTGAATATTTTATGTTTATTAAAGTGACATGTGCACATTTCAGGAAAATATAAACAGAGGGCTTCTAATGAACAGCAAATGTAGCCGGGTTCACCCCACTCTATTCCCAGCCTTGCTCCTCAGAGGCAAATCCTTTCAATGACTTTAGTGTTTCTCTTGGTAGTTCCCTCCATACCTCTAATACATAGATTTTCTAAATTCACTCTTTCTAAGCATTTCCAATCAGCTTTCTACTATGAGAGATAGGACAGTACACAAACAACACTACCATCCTCTCACAGTGTCACTATTTTTAGGTCTCTTTAGTTACCTATGTATCTTTAAGTAGTAATATACTTTATTATACTAATCCATCCCTGACAAGCAGTTTCTCATAACTTCCCACATTGTAAAAAATATCAGTACTAGAAAGTAAAAGCTGAATCAATGGAACTTGGTTTTGCTACTGATAATCAGCTGATAAATTATGTGGCTGGGAATGGAATGAAAAAGAATAGTTAATGCTTTGGTATTGTATATGCTTCAGTAAATCTCTGCTTCCTGTTCCCAACTGGCAGTGTAATCCATGGCTATTCTTATCCAATTCATTTATTATTTAAGAAGTTTAGAGGTGAAGCTCAACTGTGAAGCAAAAATTCATCAACAGTGACCCTGAGTTCATCTGAACATGTTTACAATACCTGCCCCCTCACCTTCCAACTTCAGGGTAACTGGCTAAGGGAAGGTTACAAGTGATGGCAAAGGTTTCTCATCAGAGTAGGGTGGCTTGGACAACCCCAGAGCTCCAGGAAGCTAGCCATAGCTGTAAAATAAGGACATACTAGAAAAAGACAATCTGATTTGAGGTGGCCAGTTAAAGGCTACCAAGGAAACAGATAAATTTTTGAAGGCATGACACATACTATATGGCCCGGTAATGATTCCTAACATATAAAATTGAATTTCAATAGAAAATTATTGACCTTTCAAGATAAGCAGTATGTCAGCACTCCCTGAGACCAACAACTTCAGCATACCTAAAAATACAAGCAGCAATTACAGTATAAACAACAACAAAAATTTTAAGCCAATATGTAAATATATTTAAAATAACCTGTGAAGCTTTCAAAGTTAATAGAAGATATATGGGATCCACCTGATTACATGTTAGATCCTGTCTGAAATTTCAAAAAGGAGACAGCAGGTAAAAACAAATCAAAAACTGAAACACACATGGAATGTATAGTTTGTGTATATCACAAAGCAGAAGATAAAACTTTAATAATGCTTTAATTATAACCCATTACCTACAGTTCATCTGTATTTCAGGCCTATAGGAGCAAAGTAAACAAAACAGGCTTTCCTCAGGGTAATGCACAAGTAGAAACGTTTGAGAGCTGGAATATAAATTAACAACAGTAGAACCTGAATGACTCACTTTCTATTGTCCGTTCAATAAACATTTCATAAGCACTCACTATGTTCCAGACACTGACAAATAAGTCCCATAAACTATTCATCTATAATCTGGAGCAGCTGCAGCCTTACCCACTCTAAGGTGTTTGAGTCTAATTAGATTCCACTTCGTACACATCTCCCCAAATGCTGGTTCCCCTTTGACCCAAAGGTGCCTGACTCTCAAAATCAATGATCAAAACTCAAAAATGAGTTTATCATGCCTGGCTTTTCCAGTACAGAAAGCCAGGCAGGATAAACTCATTTCCCAAAGTGGATGTAAGGGGCATGGAGAGGCAGGTACGAGACTCTTCGTCCAGCACCCACCCTCATAGTCTGTCCCCGTGAGTATGTTTGCCAGGATCCCTCCATCCAGCAAGAGTGGGTATGAGGACTACTGCCCTCTGTGTGATTTACAGCCCTCTGCACTATCACCTGAAGCACAGGGGAAAGAATGAATTTGAAAAGGCCAAAGGGAAACCTGACCCAGATTTTTTTCACTTATTTGCCAGATCAATACTTTGCTAACAGGGAGCTGGCAACTGAAACTGTAGACTTTCCCAGGCTACCCTTTCCCCCTAACTTATCAGGTTCAAAGCTCAATTATTGCTTTTTAGTTCACTGATTTCCACATACTCACTATTCATGCACACCACACCTGCAACCTTTTCAAAGTCCCTAAAGACAGAGCCCACGGATACACATCTTATTCAGGGATTGGGGCCACGGGCCTACAGACGTTTTATTCTCCCCCTTCACTCCCACCCCATATAAGGAACCTGAAGCCTGCAGCTTTCATGCCAATGAAAGTAGCACCCAAACAAGAAAACTGGTTTTCTAATACCCAGGACTGAAAGTTATCAGAATGATTTACAAGTCACTCATGGACAAATATGGAGCAAATTAAAGAAAGCACGATATGAATGATGAAGACAATCTAGAGGACTTGACCTAGCTACAGAATTGAGTTTTTCACCATCACATTCATCCTTATTACCTGCAATAACCTCAATCCACTGACAAAAAATAATAATAACAATAAATGGTCTTAGTTGCTATAAATGATCCACAATGTACAAAAACCCTCTCAAAAGTAATCAAATAAAAAGTATGTTTCAATCTGGGAAAAAAGAACATGTTTCACCCCTCTAGTGGCTAAAACAAAAAGTCAGAACTCAATCTGCTGAATTTTCCTCATTATAAATTTGCCCACAAAAACACAAGAACCACAGGAAATATCTCATAGAAAGGAGAAATGAGCTGGCTTTTTGAAAATAGAGAAGAAATTCAAGGAGCAACAGAAGCCAAATTGATATTCAGCCAAGGTATCATTCCTATTTAAAGATTCAAAACATCCTTCATAACCATAAGCTCTTGGCATCCTAGCATGACCATTTTCTCCATGGAAATCTTGGACACCAGCAGAACTAGGGTGATGGACATGAACCCACTACTCCACAGCTCTCGAGGAAACACTGAAAGACTTGCCTGGTATAGCAGATACCCAGCAAAGGAAGAGTGTGCCAGAATCCTTCCTCTTCAGGGACCCCTCCCCTGGCCCACTATCCACTACCTGGCCATAAAGTAGGAAGAGAAAATCTCACGTTAAACAGGTGCTGGTACACGGCTTACTCCCCATCTCCCCAGATTCCTTGAAAGCATAATAATCAACAAAATATCCTACTATCCTAAAATATTTCCAAGTATCAATTTCTCCAGTCACTCCTTGCCACAATCTCCAAGGAAGAAAAGCTACTAAAAAGAGTAAAATTATATTATTAGTTATTGATAACCACTAATAATATATTATTTTAAGAAGCATCATAAATCCAATGCCTACCATGCATCAAAGCTTAAGCCAGATTTTCTATACACATCATCATTCATCAAGGCAGATTAGAGTATAAAATCAGTGACAGAGAAAAGGTACTCTGGGTCATTGCTGAGCCATTCTTGCCAGAAACAGCTGCCCTGATAGTGAAGTTTCACTTGTTCAAAATTTTGTCACTCATGTTGTTCAAACCGCAGCAATGAGTACTATAATCTTATTGCTAACTTGGTCATCAACCAAGGCCAAACTGGTAGGCTTATGACATAGCTTTCCCATTTTGTGTTTTTCCCCCACTCTGTTCTTAATAGGTCAGTTATCTCATAAAATACTTAGAAAATATCATAGAAAAACTTATTTGCACCAAGATATTGGTGAGTTAAGACATTACTCCCAGTGATATCCTATCTAATAAAAGAGTAATATGCAAATTAACCATCACTCCGAGACAAAGATGGTGGTGCCCATAGCGGTGGGCCAGGACACTGGCAGCATCATCCTGGCAACGTGAGCCCAGCAGGCATTGCCTTGGCAACCCGTGAACAGCTGCCCTCCAACAGGCAAGCATCGCCAGCAGGCAAGCCCCAGCAGCAGGGCTGGCTCCAGTCACCTGCCACCATCCCTATCACGAGTAGGCAACTCCCACAGGCAGGCCCCAGCAGCAGGACCAGCTCAGGTCGCCTGCCACCATCCGGATCAAGAGCAGGCATGCGCAGCCCGTAGGCAGGCCCCAGGAGGGACACACACACTCACTCATACACATACACACACTCACACACGAGGTGCCTGCTCCCGGCCTTCAATGTGGCTGGAGACAGGCCCCCAGCAGACACGCAGACACACACACACACACACACACACACACACACACAGTGCCTGCTCTGAGCCTGTGCTGCTAGACTGTGGCCATCAGTAGGACATCCACTGAGGGGTCCCGGACTGTGAGAGGGGGCAGGCTAGGCTGAGGGACCCCCCGCCCCCGTGCATGAATTTCGTGCACTGAGCCTCTAGTATACTCAATAAAAGGAGACCACAGGAAGACAGCTATGCTTAACACAAACAAATGAATTACTAAAGATAGATATTTTTCAGGTCTTAATAAGGATTACATGGTGGGATGAAGTTTTCCCATTAACCTTCCATCAGACCACTTCTTGCATCCTGTTTCTCAGTTGTCCCAAGGAGCCCAGTTTCTAAATAGCCCTGGAAATACCACGTCTGAGCAGCAACCTCTCCACTGTGCCCACCCCCCACAATAAATTATTATTGACATCACCACTACTCCCTCTGCTAGCTCGCACTGTGTTTACTCTCCTATTGTCCTTCTCTTTTTTTAAAAAAAAATATATTTTATTTATTTTTTACAGAGAGGGATAGAGAGTCAGAAACATCTATGAGAGAGAAACAACCATCAGCTGCCTCCTGAACACTCCCCAGTGGGGATGTGCTCGCAACCAAGGTACATGCCCTCGACCGGAACTGAACCTGGGACCCTTGAGTCCGCAGGCAGACGCCCTATCCACTGAGCCAAATCGGTCAGGGCGTCCTTCTCTTTTGAAACCAGGCAGGGATATGTTGATTATAACTTAAAATACATAGATAAGTAGGACTTTGTTAAATGAGAAATGTAAAAATTCACATACCTTTTAAATTTGCAGAACCAAAAAGATAAATCTTGTCACTTGTGTGTTGTTAAAAACTACAGCAATGAGTACTATAGTTTCCCATATGTATCAGAGTTGCTGAAGAAAAAACTACAGCAATTCTGATAAGTATTTCCAAAATATTACATTATGCTTTTAGAAAAAACTAAGAAAAAAATTTAATTATTCAAATTAAATGTATTTCAATTTAATTATTCAAATTCAATTTATTCAAATTTAATGTAATTAGATTAAGTGAAGTTGTTCTCAAAGATATTCTTTCTATAACCCAATTGAACCAAGAGAGCCACCTGGTTTTATTTAAGGCCAATGGTAAGAATTTCCTGAGACAAACAGAAATCTCTGTAACTCAGATAGTTGTACAAAGGAATAAAGATATAAAAACAGGGTCCCAGCTTTCAGTAAGTACTAGAGGATACCGCTTCTTGCCACAGCCTGGAGTCAGGTTCAGTTACTGTAACTAAGAAAACTCAGACTGTTACCTGCTCCCCAGTGATAGATAGTACAGCATGTGGCCTGGGCCAATCAGATAGCACAGACAACCAGGGCTATTAGCAAAGGGAGCAAAGCACCCCATACCTCCCACCTGCACTCACCCACCTTCCTACACCCAAGAAAACCCAGGTGGTTCTGGGAGCAAGGATAATTCTGCATTGTAAAAACACACAACAGATAGAGTTGAGATGTTTCAACCCCACCTCTCAAAGAAGAGTACCTGCCCTAACACATTAAATAAGAAGGAAGAAATCATGGAGAAACCTAAGTCAAAATCTGGGGTGAATTTCTATATAGCTCATTTTCACCTTTCTCCTTTCCTACCATCAAAGATGTTATGATGCTTTGCCATATGTCAAAGGATGCGACTGTTCTGGTGGCTTGCTCTGAAATCTAGTTCATGAGGATTATCCAGGTCTATTCATAAACCCCAATGGATGCAAAATTACAAATATAACTGCTCTCACCTAGAAAAAAGAAGTCTCCGTTCTGGAGTAACTATAACATAGAAATGTGATTCTCCATTCCATGAGGCCCTAATGGGACTTAACTTTTGTCCTAGCTGAATATTTGAGAAAAGGAGGGCCACATGGACCACTATTACCTAGAACTTTAGGCCAAGATAGCTTAACCACAATCTTAGTACATCCTAAAAACCAGACATAGAAAGTGAGTTCACAATAGCAGAAAAAATACAAATCATGGTGAAACAAGTTTTACAGGATAACTAGAGAAACCACACAAGCCCACACAATACAGTTAAGTTCCTAACTGTGGCAAACCTAAAAACTGGGCTTTTCCTGCTTATTGGTTTGTTGAACAGTATTTGAGGGTAAGTACAAAAGAAGCACAGGCACAAAATAACATCAAATTTCTTTTATTGCTATTGTTTTGCCCCAGGCATAAAGCACCAAGGTTTGATGAAATCTGCACCTCTTTTTACCTTTGCTACTTAGATTCTCTCTCCTCTGCTAGGAGACTCTTAACTACACTGGTATCACAGACCAAGTGCAATCAAAGACACCACCATTATGAAGGTAAGGGATAAGGCTAAAGGAGAAAAGAGGAACCTTCAAACCACCTTTCATCTGAGCTTGCCTTTACTATGAGCCATTTTTAAGACCAATATCCCACAAAGAAGATATAAAAGATGGTATCTCAGAATGATGTGGTGCCTTCTCCATTTATCTTTCCAACTTAAAAAATAGGTTTTCAACCATCCATTTTGTGGACTAAGGAACTAAATCACAGTTATGACTTGGTATTAGTAAATATGAAGTAAGGAGAGAAAAGTTCTCATCCATTTTTTATATGGAAAGCCTCTATTATAAAAATTTCTGAGTGAATATATAAATGAATGGTTTATTATGCCACTACTTGGGAATTGATTCTGTTTAACTTAGAGAATGTGACAAGAGAGAAGAGGAATAATCCCCCTCCTAGGGATAGACACAAAGAAACTGAAAGCCAGGACTAGAATAGATACTTCTACACCAATATTCACTGAAGCATTATTCACAAAAGCCAAAATGTGAAACAACCCAAGTATCCACCAAGAGATGAATGGATTTATTTAAATGTGGCATATAAATATAATGGAATATAATTCATCCATAAAAAATAATGAAATTCTGATACACGCTACCACATGAATGAACACTGAAAACTTCATGCTAAATGATAAAAGCCAGAAACAAAAGGATAAATATGTATGTATGATTCCACTTACAAGGCCCTATCTAAAATAGGCAAATTCATAAAGATGAAAAGTAGAATAGAGGTTACCAGGGGCAAAGGAGGAGGAATAGAGAGTTATTGTTTAATGGTTACATGGTGTGATGAAAAAGATCTGGAAAAAGATAGTGATGGTTGCACAACATTGTAGATGAAATCAATGCCACTGAAGTATACACCTAAAATTTATTTTTAAATCCTCAAAAATTTTAAAACATTATTACCATATGATCCAGCAATTCCACTTCTGGGTATATATCCAAAAGACTTGAAAGCAGAGACTTGAAGATATATTTGTACATCCAAGGCCATAGCAGCATTATTCATAGTAGCCAAAGGTGGAAGCAATCCAAGTGTCCAACAGATGAACAGACAAAAGACAGTATAGTTAAACAATGGAATATTATGCAGCCTTAAAGAGGAAAGAAGAAAATTATGACACATGCTACAACATGGATCAGCTTTGAGGACATTATGTGAATGAAATAAGCCAGTCACAAAAGGAAAAATACTGTATTATCTCACCTATATGAGGTACTACAAAAGTCATATTCATAGAAACACAAAATGGAACGGGCGTTGCCAGGGGTGAGTGGGGATTACTATTTAATAAGTGCAGAGTTTCAGTTTTGCAGGATGAAAAGAGTTCTCTGAATAAATGGTAGTGATGTGGCACAACATGTGAATGTACTTTATGCCACTGAACTACACACTTAAAAATGGGTAATACAGTAAATTCACCTTTTGTTCACATCCTGCAGGGCAGTCAGCTGGCTATGACGAGCCTGGGCCCTCCATGCACTCTCTTGAAAGGCTCTTGAGAAGGTCTGAGCAGAATCCAGGAAAGAGTGAGTTGTATGGCTCCAAGGCAGGGTCCATTTCTCCCTCACACATGCTACCAGCATACCGTTCCTGTGCAGAGCCCTCCCTTCACATGACCATATGATGGTCTATTTGAGCTTGATGAACTTCAATGGCCTTACTCTGACGACTCCCTGAGATCTCACACCACCACAAAGGTGGCAGGCACCCAGCAGGAGGCAGTTGGCCTTGGTGTACCCTGAAACTTTACTGAGTGGCCTCAGAACTAATACTAGTGCTGCATTTGAGTCAGTTATAAATCTGGTGAACACCACTCATTCCTACTTCATGACTCACTGAGAACCTACCTCACAAAACTGGCATATCACCAGAGGATCTTTCAGTGACTGAGCCTAAGAGGGAGCTAGCAAGAAAAGGTGGGGTGCCCTCGGCCTTTTGCTGACCTGTGCCTGCACTTGGTGCTTGTGAAAGCCAGCCTTGGAGCACAGCTTGGGCCCTCCCATGCACACCCAGGCTGAAGAGAGGAAGCTACAAACTGTGGATTGCAGTGTAGTGTCAAACTTATTTGTAGTGGCTACTTATTTGTAGCCCAGGGTTGGTCACAGGCAGTGCCTCACATTGATCCATACCAGAGTAACTCCAAGAGGTCCCCAAACCAACATACTAGTGGTGGGACTCAGACCATATCACAGCACAACCCAATTAACTCCACAAGCAGCACACGCTGAGGGAGATCTCAGTAGGCACCACACATGGCTGGGGCAAATTCCTCCTTGTGGAGTCAGTCTCCACATAGCAGCATATACACTATAGTCAGAGTCAACCCTCACACTCAGCTAGTCTAAGAATCAACCCCACCCATGGATGGGCCAGCAGCAATCATGACTCAACTACAACGGAAGGATTCACATGGCCCACAAAAGGGACATTCCTGGAACACCTAACTTAGGTGATCAGTGAGATAGTGCCACTGAGCTCCACAAAACAGCACCTACATAAAGCCACCATACCAAGACTGGTAGGTATAGGAGATCTACCTAATACACAGAAACAAATACAGAGAGGCAGCCAAGAGGGAGAGAAAGAAACAAGCCCCAGGAGAAATCTCTAGGAAAAGAACTAAATGAAATGAAGGCAAGCAAGGTATCAGATACTGAGTTCAAAACAATGGTTATAAGGATGCCCAAGGAATTTAGGGGAAGAACAGATGAACTCAGGGAAAACTTAAAGAGAAAGTTAACATTAAAAAAAAAAAGAAATCATAGAAAAAGTACCGGTAAAAAATGAAGAATAAAATATCTGAAATGAAAAAATACACTAGAATGAATCAGCAGCAGGTTAGGTGAAGCAGAGGACTGAATCAGCAATTTAGAAATAAGGTAGCAAAAAACACCCAATCAGAACAGCAAAAACAAAAAGGAATTCAAAAAAATGAGAATAGTTTAAGGGACATATGGGACAACATCAAGTGTAACAACATCCACACCATAGGGGTAACAGAAGAATAAGAGAGAGCAAGAGATTGAAAATCTAATTTGAAAAAAACGATGACTAAACATTTCCCAAACCTGGTGAAGGAAATAGACACACAAGTCCAGGAAGCAGGAAGCAACCCAAAAAATGATAAAACCAAAGGCCCACACCAAAACATATCATGATTGAAATGCCAAAGATTACAGACGAAATAGAGACTCTTAAAAGCAGCAAGGGAAAGACAATTATCTACATGGGAGCTCCCATAAGAATCAGCTGATTTCTCGAAAGAAACTTTGCAGGTCAGAAGGGATTGACATGAAATACTAGTATTCCAAGTGATGAAAATCGGCCAGGCTATCATTTTAAATACAGTTTGTTTTTTATTGTTTTTTTAGTGAGAAAGGGAGAGAAGAGGGTAACATCGATGAGAATGTAACATTGATCAGTTGCCTCCGGCACATCCCCTGCTAGGGATCAAGTCTACAACCTGGGCATGTGCCCTGACCAGGAATCAAACTGGTGATCTTTGGGTGCATGGGATGACACAAGCCACACTGGCTGGGGCCAGGCTATCATTTTAAATTGAAGGAGAAACAAAGGGCTTCCTGGACAAGAAAAAGCTAAAAGAGCTTATTAACACCAAACCAGTATTACAAGAAATGTTAAAGGGATTTCTTTAAGAAGAAAGACAAAGAGAAACATAATTATAAAGAACAAAATGACAATAAATACATACCTATGAATAATCACTTTAAATGTAAATGGATTAAGTGTGCCAATCTAATGACATATGGTAGCTGAAGGAGGGTTGGGGGGGACACAGGACCCATATATATGCTGTCTGTAAGAGACCCACTTCAGAACAAAAGATACACGCGGACTAAAGTGAAGGGCCAAATGGATACTTCATGCAAATGGGAATGAAAAAACAAATAGCTGGGGTAGCAATACTTACATCTGACAAAATAGACTTTAACACAAAGGTTATAACAAGAGATAAAGAAGAACGTTATGTAATAAAAAATATCAATCCAATAAGAGTATATAATCCTTGTAAACATTTATGCACCCAACAAAGGAGAACCTAAATATATAAAGCAAAACTTGGAGGACATAAAGAGAGAGAGAGATGGACAGTAATACAGTCATAGTAGGGGAGTTTACGCCAGTCAGAGAAAGATAAATGCCATATGATTTCACTAATATGGGTAATCAAAAGAACAATACAAATGAACAAACAAAACCAAAACAGGCTCATAGATACAGAGGACAGAGTGATGGTTGCTAGAGGGGAGAAAGTTTAGTGAACTAAAAAATTAAGAAGTACAAATTGATAGTTACAAAATAGTCATGGGAATGTAAGGTACAGCTTAGGGAATACAGTCAATAATCTAATCTAATAAAAGAGTAATATGCAAATTAATCCTCACTCTGTTACACCCACAAGCCACGCCCATCAACCAATTAGGAGCAAATATGCAAATTAACTTGACTAAGATGGCGGCAGCCACAGAGCTGGAGTTGCCTTGGGCAATGGAGGAAGCCAGGGCCCTGCAGGTCCTGAGTTCAACTCAAGGCTACAAAGTTTCAACTATAGAAGATAAACAAACCCCAGATACCTCCCAGGCTGGGACTTGGGTTGCTGGAGGCAACCCAGGCTTCGAGTGGGGCGACCAAGGCAACAAAGTTTCAATTATAGAAGTTAAACAAATCCCAGATACCTACTTCCAGCCAGGCACCCCAGTGGGGACCTGAACGCTGAAGGGGCTGTAGGTAACCTGAAAATGGCCCTCAGCCCCTTACCCAGGCTGGCCACACACCCATGGGGTGAGGGTCCCCAATGGGGGGCTTGGCCAGCCTGCAAAGAGCCATCAGCCCCTCACCCAGGCTGGCCAGGCATGCCAGCAGGTGGACATCCCCTGAGGGGTCTCAGACTGCGAAAGGGCACAGGTTGGGCTGAGGGACGCCCCCGAGTGCACAAATGTTTGTGCACTGGGCCTCTAGTATTGTAATAACTATGTATGATACCAGGTAGGTACTGGGAATATTGTGGGAAACACTGTCTAAAGTATATGATTGTCTAACCACTATGCAGAACACCTAATTGAGAAATAAATTTTTTAAAAATTATATCTCTGGTAGATATTCCAAAAACTATATATAATAAATATAAATAATGGTTAAAATAGTAAGTTTTTTAATATTTTAAATACAACCTTATTCTGATTCCAAATGAAAAGGAGTGAGAATAACAGTAAAAAACAAGATTTTACCACTGAATATTGTGATGTGACTGCCACAAGCTTATATTTGAAATTCAATAAGTAAACAACTGCTAAATCAGCTAAATATGCAGGTCCAAAACATAAAGATATTTTTTAACTGCCATAATCATTTTTCTCCTTCAGCATCTCAAAGATCAAGCACAGGTTCTGCTTAGCTTAAAATAGTAAATTTTATGTCATACTTATTTTATCACAATTTTTTAAATTAATAAACACATCAAAAGCCATTGCACTGTACACTTCAAATGTGTGAATTATATGGTATGTGAATTATCTAATCTAATAAAAGAGCAATATGCAAATTAATCATCATTCCAAGACACCTAAGCCACGCCCACCAGCCAAGCCATTCCCCCAGCCAATCAGAGTGGCTGTATGCAAATTAACCAAGCCAAGATGGCGGCTGGCAGCCATGGAGCTAGAGCAAACAGGAGGCTTCCGTTGCAACTTGCCTTGCTCAAGGCAACAAAGTTTCAATTATAGAAGATAAATAAACCCAAGAAACCTGATTCCAGCCAGCCTCGCTGGGACTTTGAGTCAATGGGGAGCTGTGGGCAGCCTGTAAACGGCCCTCAGCCCCTCAACCAGGCTGGCCAGGTACCCCAGTAGGGAGCCGAACCCTGAAGGGACTGTGGGCAGCCTGAAAACGGCCCTCAGCCCCTCACCCAGGCTGGCCAGGCACGCCAGCAGGTGGACATCCCCCGAGGGGTCCCAGACTGTGAGATGGCACAGGCCGGGCTGAGAGACGCCCCAGCAAGTACACAAATTTTTGTGCACCGGGCCTCTAGTATCTCAATAAATTTGCTAGAAACAACTGGAGAAAGAAGGAGCAGTGCTCTTTGGCTAGCTGTGCGCTATCACCCCAGCTGCAAAGCCTGCTGTCCCACTTCCGAGTGCCTCACCTTCCCTCTAGCCCCAGGCCACACAGAACTAGGAGGGGTAGCAGCACCATGACCCACTCCTCTCCACACTTATTTCTGCAGTCTGGCACACAGAGGACACATGAGAAATGGCTTGTTGAGCGAGTAGGAGAAACTCGACTTAGTAAGAAAGATCATAATTGCATTCAGTTATTAAGGTTCTCACTATCACACTGCATTGGAAGTTTCAAAGTATGTATACAACATGAAATACTGCTTGACCATGAGAAGGCAGGGTTCTTTGGAAAAGATAATAATGCTGGGGGTAGGGGGAGAGGAGGCAGTAAGAAAAGAGGAAGATCAAATATGAGATGGATTGACTCCATTAAAGAAGCCATAGGCATGAGCCTACAGGAGCTGAGCAGGGCTGTTGTGGACTAGACATTGCGGACATCATTCATTTATAGGATCTCCAGGAGTCAGAGCTGACTCAATGGCATATAACACACACATACAAGCACACAAATACAAGACAGAATTTTAAAAAGGCCTAAAAGTACAAAGGCGCCTTGGCTAGCTTTCTTGTACTCATGGGGTTTTAGAGTAGAGAAGAAATCATATCTAGTTAGTGCTTTTTGTGAGTACCTTTAGGAAGATGATCAATAATAACCCACTCTAACGTAAACAAGTGGGGTTTCTAGGTCAAGGGTATGAGGGACTTATTGATTCTATTGCCTTTTTGTGTATGTATGAAATTAGACAAATGTTCCCAAAAACAGAATAGGAGGAAAAATGATTAATTTGCCCTCTGTGTAGGGCTTCTTCCATTAAAGACCAACATTAAAGGAGCTTTCTAGAAACTTTTGATGGCAAACTCTGTGTCCCCTTGTAGAAAGAAGCAAAATAAGGAAAGTTCCTGAGAAGAATCCAAAAGGAAAGAGGGAGCTTCAGTGGGACTGGGAGATGGGACCATTGTTTGGACTGGGGATGTTCTAGTGAATGGAAGAAGGTGACTGCAGGACAACGCTGCACCTGGTACACGAAAGCTAGGCTCCTCTGTCTAGAGAAATCAGGGGAAGGGGTTAGAAGAGAAGGGCAGCCTGGCAAGCACTTCCACTGTGGTCATTCAAAAATGCAGAGCAGAGCAGAAAGAGGCACAAGAAATCTGAATTTGGATTTTAATGGAAAAATATATGCAATTACATGGGCCTAAACTATGTAATTAATTACTACTG
This sequence comes from Murina feae, assembly GCA_004026665.1. NCBI lineage: Eukaryota > Metazoa > Chordata > Mammalia > Chiroptera > Vespertilionidae > Murina > Murina feae. The sequence goes on along the minus strand of PVJC01014393.1, from coordinate 14,993 downwards.
TGCACAGAGGCAACTTTTCTCTAAGCTTCTAACAGGAATAAGCCTACACAGCCTCTCTCCAGCCTTGAGTAAAGTCAGATAGCAAACATGGGGAAGACAGCTCAAAACAGATCCTAGAAGTTTGCAGCAACTAGACCCAGGATCTGAAGCCTGTCATAAATCCCTAGCCCAAGGCATCTGAGCTTTTTCCGAAATAAGCCAAGATTTCCAAAAGCACTGTCAGAACCAAATATCAGCTGCACTAGCATCACAGGGACATGGAATTTTAACAACAAAGTGCCTTTGTAGCTGAATGAAACAGAACCTAGTCTGGTTATTGTATACTACACCAAATGCTTTAAAGATGACAAATTAAAATTCCTAAGGTCTTCTTCCAGTTTAGTAAGCACAGTGTCCCTGTGGAAATATTTTCTTTTTAAATAAAAAGAGCACTAAATATATGTTGGGGTCATGTTTAGACTATACATGTAAAAAATACTTCTGAACACATATTTGTAAGATGTTTTGCCACACAGACTAATGACAAGCCATTCAGCTTCCCTGGGCATCCAGTTACTTTCTTTTTTGACTGTTTTGGCACATTAAGTGGTCCTGATGAAGCTATTTTTAATTTTGTCTTTTAAAGCAACAAATCTTAATGGAAACATCATCGAAGGGAGGTTTAAATACTAAATATTCAGAAGTATTAAAAAGATATATTAGTATTCTTATGAAGGATAGCTAATATTACTTTGTACATTAACTATGGGTGGAAAAAAGATGCCTGTAATGATTCAACTAGGTGTGGCCCAGGCTTTGTGCTGAGTAAAACCAGCTCCTAACCATCCAGAACAAAGAAATGAGCAATCACAGTCATTTCTGAATGAATTTAAGTTTTGGAGCAATAAACATCCCTCCCAATTCTGTCTTTCTAAGTTAAAATAAATAACACCTTTTGTCTGAGATGTCCCTTTTTCCTTGACCCCCCTCCCCCCCATCCCCACCTCCATGGCAGTGGGGGTCACTGAACAGGCTAGGCTGAAAGACCACCCAGGCCAGTTCTCTGGGGGTGGAGAAGCAGTCCTTGCTCTGACAAAAGACAATGGCCCCATGGATTTATAGGTACAACAGTGGGGCTCCAAGAAGCCACATTCCTACAATGACCAATGATCCTAATCACAGTAGAGGATTCTAAGGGTGAAAATCATACCCAATCCGGATCCCTGCCCTGGGGGTTTAGAGCCGGACCTGAGAGAAGAACTATTCTCTTGCAGTTAGCCAGACTCAGAGAGTCATTTCCCACCATGTGGACTGGGAGCAATAAAGTGAAATTCTCAGGTAGAAAAGGAACCAAAGTCAAGGACAAGAGCAGAGATAAAGGAGATCCTTGGAGGCTGGGAAACCCCTCGATGCACCTAGCTGCATCTCTGCCCTTAGGCTCTAGGAGATACCCTGTGTTCTTATAATAGTCTCCCCCTTTCTATGTAAGTTACTTGGATTTAGTTTATGTTGCTTGAAACCAAGAATCCAAATAGATACACAGAATCCTGAGCATATACACATAAAAACTGGTCTCACAATACTAGGAGTTGATAACATTGTGCTTGAAATCTTACAGCACAAAACAGATAAGCGTGGAACAGAAATAAAAGGATATTTTTAAATCCAAATTTTTAAATAATCACCCATACCCTCAGGAAGGGAAGTCCTGGCTGAGTTAGATGGCCGGGCTCCATTTCACCTCTGATTTCTGTACTAATCACAGACTCAGGGTTAGTTTTGCAGTTAGGGTACTTCCACATCTTGTTATTGCACAACATTCCCCAAATAAAATAATAATAGTTATTTGAACACCTAAATGTTTCTGTAACACTGCTGTGCTTCCTTTAATAAAGAAAAATTAAAGTGAGAAACCAAGATGGCGGTATAGGTGAACACCGGAATTGCTGCTGGGCACAACTATTTCAAAACCACAACGAAAAGAAAAACTGGACACCACCCAGACCCACAGGAAGGCTGGCTGAGTGGAAATTCTACAACTAGAAAGAGACTGAGATGCAGAGGAGGTGCGAAAATAAAGTGCAGAGGTACGGAGGCGCGCGTGAAGGGGCTCACAGAAAGGGCTGGCAGCCTTTCGTACCGGAGGGAGGCACAAGCTCCCAACGGCTCTGAACTCCAGTTCCAGGCGAGTTTCTGGGGACTCAGAATCATACGGGGAGGAGCTGGACTGTCTGGCACCGGGAGTTACTCCATAGTGGCTTGAGACCCAGTGCCTCTTAGGGCAGGGCTGAAAATTGGCCATAGCTGGTTGCTCCGCCCTGTAGACTCCTCGAGACCCCGCCCCACCCAAGCTGGGTGCAGAGGCTTTTGCATATAAAAGGCTGGGAAGCCCCAGGCAGAAGCTAAAATAGCACCTCCTTGGAGTTCCAAGAGACTGTGTACCCAGTGGTCAGAGCAGGACCACCCAGTCTACAACTCCTCAGACTCAAAAGGGATACACTCAGGGGGCAGACTTAGTGGGCACCAAAGCCCACTGAAGCAAGTCTTGCCCCATAAGGGTGTCTCCAGCATAGAAGTTCTCCCACCATAAACACAGCTGAATAAAGCCACTCTGTCAACACAGGGAAGCAGCCAAAATGCAGAGACAAAGAAATAGGTCACAAATGACAGAAATGGAGGAAAGCAAACAACTGGATATAGAGTTCAAAGACCACGGCTATAAGGCTTTTCCATAATATTCTAGAGACTGCCGATAAATTTAGTGAGATTCTCGAGGATATGAAAAAGGACCAGCTAGAAATTAAGCATACACTGACTAGAATAAAGAATAATATACAGAGATCCAACAGCAGATGAGAGGATCGCAAGAATCAAGTCAAAGATATGAAATATGAAGAAGCAAAACCTACCCAGCCAGAAAAGCCAAAAGAAAAAAGAATCCAAAAATATGAAGATAGTGTAAGGAGTCTCTAAGACAACTTTAAGCGTACCAACATCAGAATTATAGGGGTGCCAGAAGAAGAGGGAAAGCAAGATATAGAAAATGTATTTGAAGAAATAATAACAGAAAACTTCCCCTACCTGGTGAAAGAAATGGACTTGCAAGTCCAGGAAGCGCAGAGAACCCCCAAACAAAAGGAATCCAAGGAGGACCACACCAAAACACATCATAATTAAAATGCCAAGGGCAAAAGACAAGGAGAGAATCTTAAAAGCAGCAAGACAAAAGCAGTCAGTTACCTACAAGGGGGAACCCATACGACTGTCAGCTGATTTCTCAACAGAAACCATGCAGGCCAGAAGGGAGAGGCAAGAAATACTCAAAATGATGAATAGCAAGAATCTACAACCAAGATTACTTTACCCAGCAAAGCTATCATTCAGAATTGAAAGTCAGATAAAGAGCTTCACAGGCAAGAAAAAGCTAAAAGAGTTCATCACCACCCAACCGGTAATATATGAAATGCTGAAAGGTATCCTTTGAGAAGAGGAAGAAGAAGAAAAAGTAAAGATAAAAATTATGAACAACAAATACATATCTATCAACAAGTGAACCTAAAAATCAAGTGAATAAAAAAAACTGATGAACAGAATAAACTGGTGGATAGAATAGAATCAGGGGCATAGAAAGGGAGTGGAATGACAATTCACAGGGTGAAAGGAGTGTTGGGGGTGTGGGAAGAGACTGGACAAAAATTGTACACCTATGGATGAGGACAGTCGTGGGGGGATAAGGGCAGTGGATAGGGTGGGAACTGGGAGGAGGGGAGCTAGGGAGGGAAAAGAGAAACAATTGTAATAATATGAACAATAAAGATTTAAAAAAGAAAAGAAAAATTAACTGTAAATTATAAAATGAAGGTTAAATGTATAAATTATAAATGTACTAGGGGCTCAGTGCATGAATATGTGCACCTTAAAAGAACTGAGGGGCGAGATGCTGCAGTGGGAAGAGGGAGGGGAAAAAGGAGGGGATAGGAGGGGTCTCGAACCACCCTCTACACCCCCACCCAGCCCTTCCCACTGCGCCCCTGGTCCCGTCTGCTGGCAGCCTCACCCCTACCACCACCATTGCCCTGATGGCGCCAGCCCCACTCACACCCACTGATGGCATGGAGCGATTGGGGCCGGTGCCAGCAGTGGGTGCAAGCGGAGCTGGTGCCATCAGCAGGTGTGAACGGCTGCTGCTGGCCCCAATAGCCCCTTAGGATCAGGGGGAGGTGGACAAGCCCTGAGGGGTGATCGGGGCCAGCAGCTGCTGCTCCCACCCACTGATGGCGCCAAGCAAACAGGGTTGGCACCAGGCACAGAATGTGGATGTGAGCAGTGGGTCCAGTGCAGGTAGCAGGTGCAAGTGCCCAGTGGGACCGCAGTGTGCAGAAGCAAAGAATTTTCAGTAGTCGCCAGAGATTCGCCCCAATGACAGCAACCAACACCCCGCCTTGGTCTGGCACCCCCATTCACCTGCTCCACCATCCCACCGCGGCCATTGCCCACCATGTTCCGCACTTTATGCCCACTCCTGCCATGTTCCGCCCACATCCCCTGGTGGTCAGCGCACATCATAGCAACTGGTTGTTCAGTTGTTCTGCCATTTGGTCTATTTGCATATTAGGATTTTATATGTATAGATAAGTGGGACAAATGAAGGTTAAAGGTATCCTAACTAATAAAAGCATGATATTAAAGTTGACCATTTCTTCGGGACGTCCAACAGCCAATCAGAACAATGGTATGCAAATTAGCCCAGCCAAGATGGCGGAGGCCCGGGCTGGCAATGGAGCGATCGCAAGGGAGCACGCAAGGGCGGAGGCCTGGCTGACAGTCGGTTCCGGGCAATGGCGGGCGGTCGGTTCCGGGCAGTGGTGGGCGGCTGCAGGGCCCTGCAGCCAGGGCTGGCAATAGAGAGATGGGACTGGGAATAGAGAGATGGCGCCAATGGTTGGTTCTGGGCGGCCTCGGGTGGGAGCCTGCCCGGTCCTGAGGCTGGGGCTGGCAATAGAGCAATTGTGCCTGTGGTGGTTCCAGAGGGCAGTGAGCAGCCACAAGGCCGGGAGCCGGCAGCCCGGCCCGGCCCTGTGAGGCCTGGGAATAGAGCAATTGGGCCCACACGACCTCAGAGGCTCAGTGGCGGGGGCTTGAGGGGGGTACCCCCTCGGGGTCATGCCCGAGCATCCTCCGCCCCTGCGCAGTGTCTGCCACAGGTCCAGCCACTGGCTCCACCCTGGAGGCCTCCGTGGGGTGTGTGCGAGTGTGTGCCTGGCTCCACGCTCGGTGTGTCCGCTCAGCAGCAAGGCCCCCCCAAGGGACCATGCACCAGCGTCCACCCTCTGGCCTGCCACCCAGCTCTGCACCAGGTGTGTCCCCTCAGCGGTGGAGGCCCACCAGGTATGTGCGATGGTAGGCCGCCTGACTGGAAACGTCCACACCTGCACTCACCAGCCATCCCACCCCCCAGTGCACGAACCCTGAGAGGCCTGTGGCCAGCCTGAAAACAGCCCTCAGCCCCTCACCCTGGCTGGCCATGCATGCCAGCAGGTGGACATCCCCCCCCAGGGGTCCCAGATTGTGAGAGGGCACAGGCCAGGATGAGGGACCCCTTCCTCCCCTCGCCAAGTACACAAATTTTTGTGCACCGGGCCCCTAGTAAATTATAAATGTATAAGTGGAATGGTTTCAAAGCTCTTTAAAGCAGTAATTATCCCCTGCTTAAAGAACAGCAATTTCAAAAACACAGATAAGCAGACCCAGAATTCCAGGCCAGCTCAGAACAGACTTAAAGACCAGCAGGCACTCTGTTTATCTGTGTTTTTGAAGATACTGTCATTCACATTGATTTTTTTTTTATCCAGATAATTCACTGTAACTTTGTTATGCCAAAAACCAATGAACCTAGACTTACAATTCTAAGAGACTTGCATAACTTTTACTAGACAATATTTCAAAAGGCAAAAGAATGTGCCAAAACCAGGGGTGGGGTGAAGGTGGCTATTACTTCCAAGTGTTTATACAGTATTGCTCTCAAAACTGAGCATGACCAACAAACCAAGAAAAATATGTAATGCCCCAACTTCAAAAACCCAGGACCTCAGTGACTCAGACCCACCACACAGCAGACCATATCTTGACATAAACAGTGTGGGGGCCACGAAGCGTTGGGCTCTATTAGGCCAAGTGAAGAACCAGATGGGGATATCTGCATGTTTCAGGGGCCCTGAAGCCCTCTGGCCTAATGCTGCATCTCCTCTCCCCCTCCAAGCTGTACGTGCCCCATACGCCTGGGCAACTCACCAGGGTTCCCCCCTCAGACCCTGGTCAAGCACTCAGGCTCAATTCCACAGAGAAGGCTGTAGAAGCACATATTGTGCTATAAGGCCACACCATCGAAGGGGGCCGAGCCAAGGAAAACATGCTGGCTGGTGCTGCGCATCAGCACAAGAACTCCACCATTGGAGTTCCTGAGGGTCACATGGGGCATCCCCAAACAAGCTCTGCTCTGGGGACATGTCTGCATCATTCATGGCCTTTACCTAAGTCATCATTTGTTGGTGAATCCAATGCCACTTTGCATCTCTTATCTCTCAAAGCTTAGGACACCCTGGACCCTTCCTCACTTTGAAATACTCTTCCCTGCCCTGACACCTGCCCTCTGGGATACCTATACATATATATCCTACTGGTTCTGTTTCTCTGGAGAATCCTGATTAATACATCCATGTACAAGTTTTTGTATGAACATATATTCTCAACTCTCTTACATATATACCTAGGAGTAAAACTACTGGGTTGTAGAGTAACTCTATATTTAGCTTTTTTGAAGAACTGCCAAACTGTTTTCCAAAGTGTCTGCAACATTTTACATTCCAACTGGCAATGTATGAGAGCTCAAATCTCTCCACATCCTTACCAACATAACAATAACAGATATGACTGTATTTATATAGTAGCCATCCTAGTGGGTGTGAAGTGGTGTCTCATTGTGGTTTTGAATCACACTTCCCTGATGACAAATGATGTTGAGCAGATCCACTTGCACATTTTCTTTAAACAAATGTTTGTTTAGATTCTTTCCTCATTTTTAATTAATGAGTTGTAACAGTTATTTATACACTAGGGGCCCGGTGCACAAAAATTTGTGCACTCGGAGGGTGGGTATACATTCTGGATAAGTCCCTTTATCAGATATATGATTTGCAAATTTTTCTCCCATTCTGTGAGTTGTCTTTCATTTTCTTCTTGTGTTCTTTGAAACACAAAAGTTTACATTGTTGCTATACTACTGTTGGTGCCATATCTAACAAACCCTGGCCCAATCAATACAAGGTTATAAAAATACACACACAACTCTTTTTCAAAGAGTTTTATACTTGTAGGTTTCACATTTTAGATCTATGATCAATTTTGAGTTAGGTTTTATACATGGTATGATGTAAGGATCCAACTTCATTCTTTTGCGTATGGATATCCAGTTGTCCTGGCACTATTTGTTGAAAAAATATTCTATATGCATTAAATGATCTTGGCACCCTTACTGAAAATCAATTGGCTATAGGTATATGAATTTATTTTTGGACTCTCAATTCTAGTACACTGATATATATGTTCATCTTATGCCATTATTACATTATTTTTATTTCTATAGCCCTGAAATAAGTTTTGAAGTCAGGAAATTTAAGTCCTCCAACTTTGTTCTTTTTCTAACATAGTTTTTGCTCTTCTGGTTTCCTGCATGTTCATACGAATTTTAGGATCATCTTGTTGATACCTGCAAAAAAGGGAGCTAAAATTTTGATAGAAATTGTGTTAAATCTATAGACAGATTTGGGATTACTGCCATCTTAACAATAGTAAGTCCTCCAACCCCTAAATATTGGATATTTTCCACTTATTTAGTATTCTTTCATTTCTTTTAATATTTTTTGGTATACCCGTATTGTACTTCTTTTGTTAAATTTAGTCTTAAGTATTTTATTCTTTTTGATGGTATTGTAAATGAAACTGTTCTTTAATTTTATTTTGTTTGTTTATTGCTAGTGTATAGAACTACTGATTTTTGTATTGTGATCTTATGCCCTGCTTCTTTGCTGAACCCCTAAGTTCACACATGTTAACATGCTCTAGAAGACCCTTCATGTTAGGCCTTAGCTCACCTCTTCAGAGCCACACTGACCAGCTTTTAGTTCCTGGGTGATTTCATGCTTTTTCTTGCCTGCAAGCCTTTATACATGCTACTTCGTATGACTAGAAGAGAGTATCCCCCTTTATCTGACTCATTTCCTCTTATCTTTCAGTTCTCAGCCTAGATGTCACTCCCTCTGATCCAGAGTAGGTGCCTCTCCCATATTATCACAGGACACCCTACATGTCTCTTTTTGGAGCTCTTTCCCACTATATTGGAACTGATTATCTACTCATGTTCTGATCAGACTTTAAGGTCTGTGAGGTGTCCAATCAACGGTTCTATAGCCAGGTTCTGGCCCAGTGGTGGTATGTAACAGTACTTGATGAATATCTGTTATTTAACAAGTTACCAAAATCAACAGATTATCCAGATCAAGCTTCTACACTTTCCACTTGACATGTTAATCAAATATCACTCATAACAAAATGGCTGATGGATTTGGTGATAAATATGTTTTCACACATAAAAGAAAGCCCAAGATAATTTAATCCCATGCCTTATAAAGATTTCTCTTACTATATAAGGTAAAATTGATTGAAAGTGTAACCTCTGACAGCTGCTCGGTGATGTTTACTGACACAATATAGTGGAATGTACATTTCTTCCTCCTCCCCTGCTCGCCCCCTAAAAAAATTTGTTTTACTCTTCTTCATCTTCTCTTTAATATATTTAATATATTCTTTATCTCCCTTATATCCAAAGTTCTCAAAGATTCCCTCCCTCTTTCTCCCTCCTCTCTCTCTC
>PVJC01014392.1:25753-36626 GCA_004026665.1 Murina feae | reverse complement strand
AATAGGTTTTCAATATCTTGCTCTTTCTCTTCTTCTGGCACCCCTATAATTCTGATGTTGGTGCGCTTGAAGTTGTCCCAGAGACTCCTTACACTATCTTCATACTTTTTGATCCTTTTTCTTTTTTCTTCTTTTCTTTTTTCTTTTTGCTTTTCCTGCTGGGTGGGTTTTGCTTCTTCATATTTCATATCTTTGACTTTCTTCTTGTGATCCTCTCATCTGCTGTTGGATGTCTGTATAATATTCTTTATTTCAGTCAGTGTATGCTTAATTTCTAGTTGGTCCTTTATCATATCCTCAAGGGTCTCATTAGATTCACTGAGGATCTCACTAAATTTATTGGCAGTCTCTAGAAATTTCTTGAAAAACCTAACAACCATGGTTTTGAACTCTATATCCTGTCATTTTCTTTCCTCCATTTCTGTCATTTGTGGCCTGTTTCTTTGTCTCCGCATTTTGGCTGCGTCCCTTGCTGAGTTATGCGATCACTGAGAGGAATTAACCTCTAAGCCACTTGGTTATGAGAGTCAGCTGTGTCTACAGTGGGAGAACTTCTGTGCTGGAGACACCCTTATGGGGCAAGAGTAGTTTCAGTGGGGCTTTTATGCTCACTGCATCTGCCCTGAGTGTGTTCCTTGTGGATCTGTTTTGTTTAGGTTAGTCCCACACTGGCCACTGGGTGAGGCTGGCTCCTGTATCTTTAAGGAGGTGTTGATTAAGCCTTTGCCTTAGGCTACTCAGTCTTTTATATGCAAAAGCCTCTGACTCAGCTTGGGAGGGGCGGGGCCTTGGGGAGTTTGCAGGGCAGGGCGGAGCAAATAGCTATGGTGCTTCTCAGCCCTGTGCTGAGAGACACCAGGTCTCTGTGTCCCACAGTAATTGCTGCAAGCAACGCTGAGAGAAACCCGCTTTGGATTTCCTCCCGGTGCCAGTCAGTCCCCCTTCTCCAGGTGTCTGGGTCCTCAGATACTCGCCTGGAACTGGAGTTCAGAGCCGCTGGGAACTTGTGGCTCTCTCTGTTTTGGAGAAGAACCGCATCCTCTGGTGCCAGCCCTCTCCCCAAGCCCCGTGCGCGTGCCTCCGTACCTCTGTACTTTGCTTCCGCCGCTCCTCTGAGTCTGAGACTCTTTTCTAGTTGTAGGATTTTCACTCAGCCAGCCTTCCTGTGGGTGCAAGTGGTGTCCGTGTGTTCTTTTCGTGGTTTTTCTGAAATAGTTGTTCATGGCTGCATTTACGGTGTTTACCTTATGCCACCATCTTGCTGTTCCTTCTTCGCCAGGTGCATTTTTTAATTGGATAGAACTGTGTAGTTTTCAAGGCTAGCAGTGAGATAACCACTAATTGCACAGAAGCCTGGCTCCTTAATAAAAAGGGAAGTTCTGCTTGTAGCTTTGCTTAGAATTTGAATTCATTTTCTCTAAGCCCACCATGGTGAATAAAGTGTGACTCCAAACTCTCCTGCATTGTTTGATTATTTCGGTTCTCTGTAACAATGAACACAAACAGCAATGTGGTGGTTGCCAGAGGGAATCAGGTGGGATAGAGAATGGGATCCTAAGATATGGTGACAGAAGAAGATTTGACTTTGGGTGGTGGACACGTGGTGAAATATACAGTTATTGTAACATAGAAACCCACACCTGAAACCTATGTGATCATGTCACCCCAATAAATTTAATAACAATATAAAACAAAATAAAAAAGAGGTAGTGGTTTAGAACAGGAAAAATTTTAATATATCTGTAGCTCAAATGAGAAGATAAATATCATAAACAATTAAAAAACATAGCCCAATGGTCACAGACACCAGGGGAGTGAGGGCATGAGTGGGGAGGGATAGAGAGGGCAGTGGCAGGATAAGGACACATATGTAATACCTTAATCATTAAAGGAAAAAATAAAATAAAATAAAATAAACAAAGAAAAATAAACATAGAAGGAGAGCTTGAGTAGAGTCCAGATCTCTTGGGTGACAATTCAGTGAATCGTACTACCGTGCTTCATCCACTGACAAGAAACACATTTCCTTTCTGTACTCACAGAGTAAAGACACACCAGCCAGATGAGGGGCATTGAAAGTAGAGGATTAAACATGGTATTTTGATATATTTCTATTTATTGGCTAATATAAAATATTTCCAGAGCATCAGAAATAAAGCATAAGTCTATCAGTAGCCACACATGCATATGGATCAAGATTTAACAAACTCTTTATAAATAGTCAACTTACAAAGGAAAAGTAATTAAGATTTCTAAAATTCCAAAGATCTTGTTAGTGAGGCTGGAAGGGATTTAGAGGCATGAGAAATTACCTTCCCAGTATAGTAGTGTGGTATGTTGGGGAGAGAGTGCTGCAGTATTGACACTCTTACCTAGCCTGGGTCTGAGAACATTGGAGGGGAAAGTTGCCCTCCCAGACTTATCCCTGCAAAGATTCAAATCAAGGTGTATAGAGGGGGCGAGGGGAGGAAGGAAACCAAAAAAACATAACTCATCCCCAGGAAATACTTCCACTCTCTCACAAACAAAAACAACTTTCTTTTGCTAGTTAAAATATAGACAACTCTATTATGTGTCCTTTGTGTTTCCACTGACCAATAACTTCTAAGTAGAAAAGACACATAACCAAGGTGCTGAAACAAAAGGAAAGAAAATCTTTTTTTTGAATTTGAGGATTTAATACTAATGGGTGAATAACATTAAAAAACAAAAAAGCAGATCATGAACACCTTTGCTTCAACAAGTCCATTTTCAACTAGGCTGGCTGCATCGGTGTGCTGATACTTTCTTCTACCTCTGAGAGCTTCTTAAGAACTTGGTTGACCTTGGCCTCATCAAATTCCAAATACAGAAATTCAGATTCCTGTCCACTTTTCCCTATTTCCAGCTCCATTAGAGCAACAGGGGTGTGTATCTGAGCTGAATGCCTTGACTGTGATTTGCCATAAACTCTCCAGCTTAGGCCCCGAAGCCCACTGTCCCAGCAGCTCTGGTTCATTAGGCTTTTTCAGATCTTAATTTTATGACTCTTCCAGAATTTAGAAATGACAGCATCTTGATCGGATGTGATCCTTCCTTGTTTTTTGGTTTGAGCAGTCAAGAATTCTTCCAGCTGGTTGAAATCCATGTCTCCAGATGCAACACACTTAAAGAACCCCCGCATCTTCGCCAGAAAAGGCCAGAACTCCTCAGGGGGCACCTCCGGGTAGAGCTGGCTCCGCAGCAGCTCCTCAGTGATGCCTGGGTGCCCATGGAAATCTTTCTGGGCCAGGCCACTCAGCAGCCCTCTCAGGGACTTGCAACTCTCCAGCTCGTCTGCCATCGTCCAAGAAAATCTTTTAAAGCACTCTCCAGGAGCAACCTCCTAAGTGTGACGTTTGCCATGCCAAACAACAATTTTAAAGGAGAAATACATGCTTTATCTCATCTCTAGCTAAGATACCTTAAAAAGCAAATAAAACTGATTCCCATATTCTAATTGCAAACTCCAGTTTTTGAACTTCAGAAATAAAGTTAGAACCACAGTGATTCTGGGTATGGTTTGAGATGGGCATACAATGTTCATAACATAAGGACCTTGCTCCTGGCTGGCATAACTGCAAACTGAGGTAGTCCTAGCAAGCAAGGATGGTGTCTCCACTGTTACAGCAAAAGTAAGTGCTAAGAAGCTACTTTGGTCTGGGTATTGCAGCCAGGAAGTTTGTGGTCTTGAGTGCGATTCATACTGAACTGTGTAGTGATTGCGCTTATGGACTCTCCATTGGGGGATTTTGCTACATGACTCCTGGAATTTCTGCAATGATGCCCTGTGGGACCCTGTCTGAGTATACACCGGATGATTCATGGCCTCTCTAAGCATGAACTAATCAGGGGTGCTCAAGGTTAGATACTTTATGCTGGTGCAAGGTAGCCACAAGCCTTACACTGCGCAGATGTGCCTTTCTGTAGCAAAATATTGATATTATTGTTTGGCAAAATGCCTTCTTTGTTTGAGTTTGTACTAGTATATAAGCTGTCACTGACCAGCCTGCTATGGCTGCTTTTGTGTGGAATAAAGCATGTCCCAGGTGCCTGCTTGTACATGCCTATTTTTCTGATTTCCTTACTGAGGAGGGTCAAGCCCTTGGTTGAAGAGCTCGCACCCAACCATTGGCTTAATCAGAGTTGGCAGCATTCTGAAAGCTTAGGGAGTTAGGGAAGCAGAGCCAGCAGAGGCCTGGGGAGCCATTTCCAGAGTGGCTCTCAAGGCTTTGAAATAATGATGCAGATAGCCTGCAGCTGTCTCCAGCCCAAGAAGTTAGCCTCCATAACGACCCACCCCTCCTGTGGCAGCAACTACAAATTAGTCACCATTTGGGAGTAGGACAGGGAGATCACTCCCTGATGGGCTGGTTAATGGCAGCGTCTCCAAGCATTTGGCAGGATGCAGGAGAATTGCCTAAGACTGTGAATAAATGGACTACATATGTAGATTTTGTGCAAGTGATATAGAAATAGGCATGAGACAAGCCATGTTTAACTTGAATAAGTGTGGCCCTGATGACAAGCATTTTACAATCATATGACAGACTTGATTCTCGCTGCCACTCCTCCGGCAGCATATGGCTTGCTGGCAGCTATTCTGACCCTTTTTGTAGACCACCGTATACACAAGTCACTACAGCCATGGCCAGCTTGGAGGACATGGAGGTTAAGCGACGAGAAAAGGGAGTAGCAAGACTTGTGACTGTGCTGAAGCCTAAGGTACAGTGGCCTTGGGATCTGGAAAGGCAGAGAGGATAGAGCCTGTGAAAATCTCCCCCAAGCAAATGTGGGTAGACTTGCTGGCTGCAGGAGTTCAGAAAGAGAAAATAGATCAGCAGCCCAATGATGTGCTACTGGCTTTTGGAAACAATTATCAGTAGGACAGTGTTTCTAGAAGCTGCTGATCAAAAGCAGTTCCCTGAGACTAGTGGGCCTCCAAGATTATTTAGACTCCCCTTGGGGAGGAGGAATATAATCTTCTAGACTGAGAAAAAGGCCAAGAGACCCAGTTAGGTGATGCCCAGAGGACCGGAGGCCTCATGTTGAAAATATTTACTGGTCCCCCAGTGCAACGTGTGTTGGCACTGGTGGACACGGGTGTGAACTACAGCTTATTGTATGGCAATATGGACAGATATATGCCTGGTGACCTATATAGATGGGTATGGAGCAGGTCTGTCCATGTATGGCAGGCAACTTTGACAGTGGGTATTGGCCGCCTCCCTGAGAAGGCCTACACTGTGTATATCTCTCCCATACCTGAATACATCTTGGGAATGGATGTATTTACTAGGTAAAGGGTTAACTATTGCAATGATCCAGGGCGAATTTTGCCAATCCAGGGGTGCATGTGGTAAAGTCCACCACAAGAGCTGTGACTCTGCCTCACACCCCTCCCTCTTTCCTGCACCTCTTCACTCCCAGTGGTTTGAGTATGGCAGTATGGCAGTATAGCTTCCCAGGAGGGCATGAGGAGATCAGACAGACGATTTTGCAGCTGGAGAAGGCAAAGGTCATCTGGCCTACACACAGTCCCTACAATGCTCCAATATGGCCTGTGAAGAAACCAGTGGACACCTGGCGAATAACTGGATTACAGAGAAATGAATAAAGTGACTCCCCCATTACATTCCACAGTACCGACTATAACAGACTTGATGGACCATTTGACTTTGTCGTTAGTGCAATATCACTGTGGTGGATTTGGCTAATGCTCTCTTTTCCATAGATGTAGCCTTGGAGAGCCAGGAGTAGTTTGCCTTTACATGGAAGGCCTACAGTAGACTTTTGTTGTTCTCCCTTAAAGATATGTGCACAGCCCCGTTATCTATCATGGTCTGGTTGCCCAAGAGTTAGCCACCTGGGGCAAGCCTCCCACAGTGACAATGTTTCACTATATTGATGACATTATGCTAATTTCTAATTCTCTTGTAGATTTGAATGCAGCTTCCAGTAGTCTACAGCAGGCCTTGGACTCATGGGGATGGGCAGTGAATGACTGCAAGGTCCAGGCACCTGGCTTGTCTATCAGATTCTTGGGAGTTGTCTGGTTGGATAAGCCCAAGGTGATACCCGAAGCAGTCATTGACAAACTGCAGGCTTTTCCCCATCCTACAACAGTGAAACAGTTACAGATGTCTTTTGGGGTATTGGAGATTATTCATTCCCCACCTGGCACAATTGTTGTCACCATTGTACCAGTTGTGTAGAAAGGGAGCTATGTAAGACTGAACTCCAGAGGGTAAGGAGGTCTTTCTCGCTACTAAGGGGTTGGTGGCCCAAGCCCAGATCTTACAGACCCAACACAACCATTCCAGCTGGATGTGATTTCAGTCTGTGGCAACAGCATGGACAGAGAAGGGTGCCCATTGGGTTCTGGTCTCAGCTGTGGAAGGAGGCTGAGAGTCAGTACTCCCTCATTGAGAAGCAGTTGACAGCCACTTATGCGGCCTTGCAAGCCTGTGAGGTAATCATGGCACAAAGTAAGGTGCTCATAAAGATTGCCTATCCTATAGCTGGTTGGCTTAGGTCCTGGGTGACCATGCCCATGTTGTGAGTTGGACAAACCCCAACTTTAGCAAAGTGGGGTGCCTATTTGGAACAGAGGGCAGCATTGAGTACCAGCCCTTTGTCACAGGAATTGCAAACCCTGTTGGGTCCTATGACATATGAGACCCTGTCAAGGGAGGAGGCTCTTATGGAGGAGAAGCTACTCCCTAGCCTGTTTCATGAGCGGGGATCACCCTTCCCAGAGACCATGTGGTACATGGATGTGTCATGTAGGGGGAACCCTGCTACATGGATGACAGTGGCTGTACATTTGGATACAGATGAACTGTGGTTTGACTCTGATATTGGGTAAAGTAGCCAATGGGCTGAACTAAGAGCAGTCTGGATGGTTTTGACAAAGGAGCCTGGCCTTTAGGCAATTGGTACAGATGCCTGCCTATCTTTAAAGGCTTCATTTTATGGTTGCCACAATGGCACAAGCAGCAGTGGATGATAGTACATCGTCCCATGTAGAGACAGAAAATATGGAAGGATATATGGGAAGTAGGTACTTCCAAAGAAGCAACAATATATAATTTGAGTGGCTATTCACTGCTGTTAGCTCCTGGGAATGTTGAGGCATATGTCTTGGCAAGGGTCTGGGAGGTAGTACCTTCCCCTGAGGATCAGGCTTGGTGGTTCCATCAGAAATTGGGGCACGTGGGACCACAAACAATGATGCAGATAGCTAAGAAATGGAACCTGGCCCTATCCATGGGGGAAGTCCTTGCTGCAGTACAAGGTTGTCCCTGTTGTGCTCAGGCATATCCCCGTCCATATGGCCTCCAGGAAAAGGAGGGCCATGTCCTCAAAGGTAAGGTAACCAGATTTTAACATTGGTAAAGTGGGACACCATTGACCGCTTGGCTGCTGAAAACTGTGTCTTCCCTTCCCGTTCTCTCACTGTTCCCTAGCTTGTCATGCATTCTTTCCAAAAATTGGAATTTTTTTAAAATGCCGCGGGACACGGGAAAAATTGTTAAAAATCGGGACTGTCCTGCCAAAAGCGGGATGTCTGGTCACCTTACTCAAAGGAGGCCCTCCCCCTGCAATATTGGCAGGTGGATTTCATTGGGCCTCTCCCTCCAGACCAGGGTTTTAAGTATGCCCTATGGCTGTGGATATTGCCACTGGCCTCCTCTTCATTTACCCTGAAAGGAAGCTGCCCAACAGACAGTTGTCTAGGGCTTGGAACACTTGGGGGCCATTTATGGGCCACCCCTTAGCATAGCAACTGATAATGGAACCCATTTCATAGGGAAAGAGGTACAGAGCTGGGCCAAGGCCCAGGATATAGCTTGGCAGTTTCACATTCTATATCATCCCCAAGCTGCTGGGATGGTTAAACGGTATGAAGGCCTGTTGAAAGACAAGCTCCATCTAGGGGTAGACCTACCTAGCCTAAAAGGTTGGGGTAGATGTTTGGGTACAACCGTCCAATTGCTAAAGGAGCAGCCCAGGAAGACAGGTGCCTCCCATTTAGAGTTAATGATGCAGAGGTATCCACAGATACTGCACACACAGGTGAAAACAATACTTGAACTGTTGCACTCTAAGGTACACCCACCTGGAACTTTGCTGCTGCCTACACCTGCCCACCTGGCAGAGGGAGAAGAGGCACTGTGGATCTGGCCATGGACTGTTACTTGGAAAGGGCCCTGAGTAGCCCTTCTATCTACTTGGGGAAGTGGGTATGATTGCAAGTTACAGTTGTACCCCTTAGTCCAGACTGTCCTCTAACTGTGTGAGTCCAAACCGCTAAGCACAGGAAGGGAACATTATTAAAGTGAACATATGCTATTACTCTCTGGCCAGTGCTGAGATTTCCCATTGCTTTCCCTGTGATGCTGAGCCCCTATGAAGGGGGAGATCTTGTTTGGTATCACCAGCCAGGTCGTCCTCTGATTCTAGCCACAGTGCTATCTAGAGGAGACACAGTTGTTTGTATCTTGCCGGAAGGCCGTGATCTCCATATGATGGTCTCAGTTTCTCTTTTGTCTCTTCGACCAGGGTGAGCTTGGCTAACAGCGCAGTGTTGTGGGCACACACCGATGCTCGAATACACAATGTCTCCCATTGTTTGGTGTGCACAGAAATTCCCCCAGGATCAGCTGACAGATTCCCATGGTGCATCCACCTGCCACCACTGCCAATTGGACATGGCTAGCTGACCAGGACTTCAGCAATGCCTCTTGGGACCCAGTGCGCCAAGCTACAGAGACTCTGATCCGGCGGGACCATGGTAATACCCTCCCCTTTATTGGTTATGCAGTGTGGAATGGTTGGGGCGGGGGATGGCTGTTAGGAGAGCAAGTAGAATTAAGAGAGCTTGCAGACAGGTGTGTGAAGTTGCAGCGACAGCGTAAGGATCACACTGTTGGCTGGCTGCCTCCAGACTTGTGCCATAATGCAACTACTAATGTTGAGGTCCAGAAACCCTGGAATGGAAAACATTATAATAGCACAAAACTTGTAGATATGATGATGCCAGGATACTTATTGGTGTGTGGAAGGTATGGCTGGCGCTACCTTCCAGCAAATTGGTCACCCCTGGGTAAATTTTTAAGACTTTAGGAAAGATTACCCATAACTGGGGCTCAGTTTACCACCAGTGGCATCATGTTAAACAGATTCCCCAGTGGTTTTACCCCTTAGCTGTGTTCCTTCCTACAGGAGAAACAATTAGGGTAGAGTTAGAAGTGATCGTTTTAGCCAAGCATACAGCTAAAACTTTGAATCAGACCTGGAAAGCCCTTACTTTAATGATGGATGAAACCACACAGATGCAAAAGGTGGTACTGCAGAATAGAGTGGCACTAGATTTGTTAACTGCTGCATGGGGGGTTGGGGGGAGGTAGAGACTTGTGCAGTCCTACGTGTAGAATGCTATACATATATACCTAACAATCAAGAGAATGTAACCAGTGCCCTGGAAGAGATAGACAAGGAAGTACAGGCCACACAAGCCCTGACTCATGACCTTCTCCAAGTTTGGTGGGATGGACTGTCAGGAGCATGGCACTAGGCATTTGTGAGTATTGCTATTGAATCTGGACTACTGCTGTAGTTTGTATTGCTGTTGTGGGCTCTGTGCCCAAGGTGCTACATATGGACTAGCACCCCCATAGTAACCATAGAAACCATCCAGTGTAAGAGGTGGAGTGTGGGGCTCTGTCTAAGTATATACTAGATGATTTAAGGCCGCTCTAAGCACAAGCTAATCAGCGGCACTCAAGGTTAGATACTTTATTCTGGTGCAAGGTCGCTGTAAGTCTTAGACTGCGCAGACACACCTTTCTGTAGTTATTGTTTGGCAAAGTGCCTTTTTTGTTTGAGCTTGTTTGAGCATGTATATAAGCTGTCACTGACCAGCCTGCTATGGCTGCTTTTGTGTGGAATAAAGCATGTCCCATTTGCCTGCCTGTACATGCCTGTTTTTCCAATTTCCCTAACCAAGGAGGGTCAACTCCCTGGCTGAAGAGCTCGCACCTGACATGCCCCTAGTCCCACTATTATAACTCTACCATCTCAACATAGTTGTTAGGTGTTACAGTAATTATTAAAGAGTGTGTTAGTTAGGTGTATGAAATGTATTAGAGTGTGGTTATAGTAATTATTGAAGAGTGTGTTAGTTAGGTATATGAAATGTATTAGATAGAGTTTGGTTACAGTAATTATTGAATAGTGTGTTAGTTAGGTGTATGAAATGTATTAGATAGAGTTTGTTTTGCAGTGAAAAGACTTTTTGAGTTTTAGGATTGTGAACTACTTTACTAACAGAAATGTTAAAGTAAGAAGGGTTATACCCTGTTACACCCTGCTGTACCCCGTTATGCCCCAAATGTGTGCGATAGATAGAAGGGCAGAAGCCACATTAGGCATCCCCGATAAGACACTGAAGAAACCTGCTGAATTGCGCTTAAAAGAAGAGCCCCTGAGCAAGTGCCTCAGAGCAGTCAACCGCTCCTCCATGGTGGACTCCTCTCATCTCCGCTTCCTGAGACTGCCAGATACTGAGACTCTGTCCGAGTGAAGCCCGAGCCGAGCCGGTGGCCGGGAGTGCTGAGATTGAACTTCCAGACTGTGGTGCACCTCAACTCATCTCGTGGACCAACCTGCTGTGTGTCTTGTCGTGAGCATCGCCGAGTGGCCTGCCTGTGCCCTAGAAGCCGCTAGGACTTAGGTAAATAAACCCTGTGTGATTCAAGCATCTCATTAACTGCTTTGTGTGTATTGTATCTTTGCTCTGGTCCAATATAAAACCCCTGCTCTTCGCAAAAAGAACCTGGGACAGTAACCT